>VYZX01015334.1:0-16210 GCA_013401335.1 Brachypteracias leptosomus
AAAAATTCACCGCTGAGAAAAGGCAATAACAGGAGTCTGCTGTTGTCTAACCTGCCATATAAATGAAACAATCAAAGAAGACAACAAAGGAAACTCCACTCGCATCCAGAGGCAAAAGCAGTTTGCTGTAATATATCCTGGCTTGGGGAACTATTTTTAGCCAAACCTCTCTTTTTTTTTAACAGACACACACAATCTCTTTCTAATTTTGATTAAGAGAGGAGAAGGGAAAAAAAAGAGCGACTTAAAGACAGGTAGGGAAGAGTGGGAAGAGATGGGCAGTTACAAGAGAAAGCTGAATTAAAACAAATCCTTCTGTGTGTGCAAAGGATAAACTCAAAAATTTATTTGAATGTTTAAATAAAAGCAGGCTCTGATATTAGCAGCCCTCTGAAAGGCTCAGTCATTACTAGTATTTAATATTTGTGCTGTAATCACATGTAGGCACTAATGGCCCGAAACCCTGTTGTGCTTGGAGCTGTATCAGCATAAATGAAAAAGATGGTTCTGACCTCAAATTTAAATTTTATTTATTTATATCTATATATAAAATAATTTTATGTATTTAATGTATACAAATGCACACCTGCATGTATGTGAGCAAGGACACACACACATTGTAAGTGTGTATATATATTATACATTATACATTATACATTATGTATTATATATTATATATTATGTATTATGTATTATATATTGTATATTATGATTTATATTTTATATTTTATATATTATATGTTATATATTATATATAAGTGTGTATATATCATATATTATTATATATACGCATTGTAAGTGTGTATATATTATATATATAAAGCACACATTTAAATCATAATCATGAATTCCTCTTAAAAAAATCTTTCTGAGATTTGTGAGGGTGCTTAAATTTGAGATTTCTGTTTCCAAGCTTGGCTCCCAAGCCATGATTTTCTTAGTTATGGATCTCTCAGAGCTGAAAGACTATCCAGATATTCCCCATTCACCCTGAAGTAGAAACACTAGAGGAATGGACCTCTGTGGTAGCTCCCTCAGCCTTTCCTCAGCAGGGAGATGTTCCACTCTCTTCAGCATCTCTGAGGCTCTGTGCTGGACTCTCTCCAGCAGTTCCGTGTCCTTCTTGAGCTGAGGGGCCCAGAACTGGACACAATATTCCAGCTGTGGTCTCCCCAGGGCAGAGTAGAGGGGGAGGAGAACCTCTCTCCACCTACTGACCTCCCCCCTTCTGCTCCACCCCAGGATGCCATTGGCTTTCTTGGCCACAAGGGCCCATTGCTGGCTCATGGTCACCCTGCTGTCCACCAGCACCCCCAGGTCCCTCTCTCCTACGCTGCTCTCCAACAGCTCAGTCCCCAACCTATACTGGCACCTGGGGTTGTTCTTGCCCAGATGCAAGACTCTACACTCGCCCTTGTTATGTTTCATTAAATTTCTCACCTGGGTCAGAAAGATTGATGATATGTAGGATTCATCCCTGAACTGGCCTCTAAACTCTAGAGAAGGACTTGCCTTCATCTGTTGTTAGCATCTCCCACACTAAGCATATGTTCTCCCTGGCATCTGCCCATCTCTACCCAATGCATGGAAACATACAGCCCTAAATTGGGCACTCTCGGCCATCCCTTCGGAATCCAAACCTGAAGTTTTATCCATCTACACCCCAAGGTCTGGAGGTGGTAGGTTCAGTATCATGTAATGGCTGCGAGCACAGTCATTACATAGCAAACCTTCACTCTAAGTTCCTGTTAATTGGATAACAGCCCTGGGCTAAGCACTAGTTATTAAGGAACTTTAAAAGTAAGTTGGCAGCTTGAAGCCATAAGCCCCTTAAAATCTACTCGTCATCTCCTGGAAAGTTATTTAAGAAAAATACAGTTGTTTTTTCTATTAAAAAAACCCAGGTTCCTGTTGTTGCTGGCAGTGTTGGCTGGGAGCCAAAGCACTACAATGGTTTTCTTGCTGCTGGAAATAAAAATTGCTATCCACAACTGTGTCAGCACTTGGGAGAAATATCCCCTTGGTTTTTTAGAGGGTTCTAGAAGGCAACTGCACAGGTTTCCAAAGAAATCCCTTCAGGTCAAAGATACATCCTTTGTAAAGGGTCACTGCTAATTAATAGATCATCTTCCTTAAAGATAAACCCATTTTTGCCATGCCCAGTGGGTAAATAATGGGCAAACCACCTTCTCCAGTAGCCTCTAGTAGTGTGCTTATAGTATATAATTCATATTATATACTATATGAATTATACATATTATATAAATTATATCCATATTCCTCCTATTAATCATTCATCAGCCTTTGATAAAATCTTAAGATTTCCTTTACATCAAGAGTGACCAACAGGTTGACAAATCAGATGTGGTGACTGGGAAGCAAAGTCAGTGTTCTGTTATTTTTATGTCTGTTTTAGAGCTTTAAAAAAATATTACTTCATTCTGGTAATGAATATGGTCTATTTAAGCTGTAAAAGGGAAAAAAATCAAGGCTCTTGAGATGCTCTGTGGAAGGCCAGCAAACAAACAAAGAAAATGTGGGGAGAATGGCAAGTATTTTGTTATTGAAAGCTCAGTGTGAAGGGATGTAAATAATTATGAGTGTCTGAAGCTGCATTGAGGCTGTTTTTCAAGGAGAGCTGTCAGGAAGTTTGAACTTGTGGTAGAACCTACAGAAGTGGCCATCTCCCATCCTTCTGGTTTGTGTCCTGCAACAGGTTTTGGGCTATGTATTAGCATAGGATCATAGAATCATTTAGGTTGGAAAGGACCTCTAGGATCAGCAAGTCCAATCTTTGTCCTCCATCTCCCTGACCCCCAGACCATGTCTCCAAGCACCACATCTACTCCTTTGTTGAAGCCCTCCAGGGATGGGGACTCCAGCACCTCCCTGGGCAGCCTGGGCCAGGCCTTGACCACTCTTGCAGCAGAGAACTTCTTCCTCATGGCCAATCTAAACCTCCCCTGGTGCAACTTGAGGCCACCACCTCTTGTCCTGTCACTAGCAGGAGCTCACACTTCACTGGTTGTTACCAGCTGATCCAAGGGTAGAAGATGACTTTGACAAATGGGTTTGCGAGTCAAAGATGGGTTGAAGAAGTGCATCCTTTCTCTGGTTACTGCTGCCTAAAGAAATGGAGTCTTCTGAGCTGTAATGGTCCAACAAACCACCTCATCCAAGCTGATCAGAGAGCTTACAAAGTCAGCAAGCATTTCCTAAACCCCAAGAGAAGAAGAGAAGAGAAGGCTCCGAGGGGACCTTCTTGTGGACTTCCAGTATCTGAAGGGGGCTACAAGAAAGCTGGGGAGGGACTTTTGAGGCTGTTGGGCAGTGGTAGGAGTGGGAGGAATGGCTCCAAACTAGAGGTGGGGAGATTGAGATGACATGTTAGGAAGAAGTTGTTGCCCATGAGGGTGGGGAGACACTGACACAGGTTGCCCAGAGAGGCGGTGGAAGCCCCATGCCTGGACATTTTGAAGGCCAGGTTGGCTGGGGCTGTGAGCAAGGTGATGTAGTGGGAGGTGTCCCTGGGCATGGCAGTGGGGTTGGAACTAGATGATCTTGAAGGTCCCTTCCAACCCTGACGATTCTATGATTCCATGATTCTAACACTCTTTCCCCCCTTTAATCCCCCAGCTTCACTTAGATTTAAACCCCATTTCTGCACAACACTCAACATCCCCCTGCTAATTTCAAGCCTGACTTACAGAGCCCAGCTTGGATCTCGTCCCCGTTGGGAGCCCAGGAGCAGTTTCCACTCACAGATCACACGTAGCTGAGTGATGTTCACAGACCCCCTCGTTCCCCCAGCCCTGCACCCTGCAAAGTGACATTAGGGCTGGGTAATGGTGTGTAAATGTGTCAGAACTGTGCCACCTAGTGACACCACAGCCTAGTTCCTTTGGTTGGACTCACACTGATTGCTCAACAGCCAGCTCGGAATATAATTAGTGCTAATTTGGTTCCTCGGGAGCTGGCTGCTGCACAGCTCCTTGCTCAGCCACTCCCTGCTTCCCCACAAGAGTTTTCTCAATGTAAAAAAAGGGATTTGTTTCCTCCATTTTTGGTTGTGGAAGACAATTTATTTTTATTTAGGGTTTTTTATTATTTTTAGGGGTTTTTTTTAATTACAACTGTAATAAAGAGCAGACTGCTGGATTTTTTTATACCTAACAACTAGAGCTGGCTGGCAATTTCTGGGCAGTTTTTTTTCTCCTGTTGTATACTCCAAATTCCTTAATATAAGAACATTTTTCTTCCGACAAAGTTTCCATTTCCAAAAAAACATTGATTCCACTTTTTCCTGCTGTTTCAACGTCCTTTAAAGCAAAATTCCAAGTTTCAGTTGGAAATGTCCATTAAAACATGGTGTGCACTGTAAGAAATGTGGTATTGAAGGAAACCACCCTGGTTGATCCAAACCAGTTTGAGGGAGATATTTTTATTTTATTTTGTTGTTATTGTTCTTGCTACTGTTGAGATTTTGCCCTTTTCTGAAGATGTAGTGGAAGAAAAAGAAAGCAAAATATTTTTCTTGATTAGGAAAATTATTCCCAATTAACTTTCCTTGTAGGAATCAATACCATCAACATTAATATGTTTTTTTTTTTTGACACAGTGGAATGATCAGACATCAGATTTGAAACCAATAGAAGGTTTCACTTCATTTTTTGGGTTCATTTGTTTCATTTGCTTTTTATAAAACCTGATCTCATTGCTTGAGTCATTACATTGAGAAGCTTGGAGTCTAAATAAAAAAACCCAATCCCACCAAATTCATGATGGTTAATAAGAGAATCATGAAATAATGAATAATCTTGATTGGAAAGGACTTTTTGAAGTCATGGAATCTTGATTGGAAAGGACCTTTGGAAGTCACGGAATCCAATCCTTTGCTCAAAGTGAGGTTAAGCTGTCCTAATATTCCTATTTTCCTTCAGCATGGGGTGAGGGTGGTGGATGGTGGTTACTTGAGACATCCCCAAATCTTGATGGTTACATGTTTTAATGTTTTTGGAACAGCACAAGGTCCAGTTTCCAGAGGTCCACAATGCAAATATTGGGAATTCTGTCCCATAAAACTCAACAAGACTTTGCTGTATGAAAATACATATGATTAATGAGTTAGAAGGTTGCTGTTCGGGTTAGGTCCATGCAGCTAAACACAAACTTCTCCAGAGGAGCTGGTCACCCTTGACTCCTTTTATAGTCACTGTAAAGCAATTGGCACAGGTAGAAGTGATTCACTGCTTATGGTAGGTGCCTAAAACAGGTCAGGCAAATCACACCCTAGCAGGATCTCTTACCCCACTGACTCTAAAGGAGATCTAGGATTGATCTCTTTAAATTGCTTATTTTAGAATTTGGGTCAAAATTTATTTATTCTTTAAATTTAAATTAAATTAAATAATCAAATTAAATTAAATAATTTAAATTTATTATTTATTATTTAAAATTTGCTCAGGTTGAAATTGGCAAAATATCGTGTTTCCCAGCATTAAAGTTTAAATGTCCTGGAACATTCTCATTAAAAATATGGTTTGTGTTGAAAAAATAAAAGGAGTATATACAGAATGAAAAGACAGCATTGAGTTTAGCTATATTGGTACGTGTAGCTGATTATTTTATTATTAATTTCTTCCCCTTACTTATCTTTTCCCATTAGTGGCTATTGAACTATTTTCCAAAGAAATGTTGGAAGCTGGAAGGGACCTCTAGAGGTCATCTAGTCTACCCTCCCTACACAAGCAGGGACATCTCTACCTAGGGCAGGCTGCTCAAAGCCCCAGCAAGCCTCACCTTGAAAGACTCCAGGGATGGGGCCTCCACCTCCTCTCTGGGCAGCCCATTCCACTCATCTATCACCCTCAGATTAAAGAACATATTAAAGTCCACTGCTCTGACTCTGCAACCACCTTCCCAAGCCTTCCTCCAGATCCTACTGCATCACTGCTGTCCAAACTACCATCTATGGCCGTACTCAACACCAGTTGGTCCCTGTTGATGAGCAGTGGGACTAGCAGAGCACTGCCCCTGGTTGTCCTTTCTAGTATTTACATCATAAAATATCCTACCCAAGGCCACCCAGAAACAAGAACGAGATTTATTTTTTGTTTGTTTTCTGTGCTGTCTTAAATGAAAAATGTTCTATAAATATGTGCAAGCAATGAGGAGATTGAAAGCCTCCAAAGACGTGTTCCCGTCTTTGTGCCTTATTTACTGGAGAAGATGGTTAAAAAGCATCTTATCTCACTTGGGAAAAATAGCTGCATGCTTGCCAAGGTCAGCAAGATGCAAAGAGATTTGCTGAGGGCTAAATTCTCCTCTCTGATCCATCCTGCCAATTTCCACTTCATTTTTAGCAATCTGTCTGCACGTGGGCCTCCTAAGGATGTCAGCAAGAATTCCACAACCACAAGAGAAGAGCTGGACCCTTCAAAACTCAGTTGCTCAAGCTAAAAGTGCCTCGGGACAACTTTGACTTATGCATTTAGTTCCTTTGACTTAAGTGTTCGATTCCTTTTGATAAAATTATGTGTATTCACAAGCTGCTATTTAGTCTGTCAGGGCAGAAAAAAGTGTAAATAAAGAAACCATAGGGTTGGAATCACTTGGATCACTGAATCTAGGTCACCCTTGAACGCAGTCAAACATCTCATATGGTGCCCATTATAACTTTAGAAAGTCTTATCTTTAAACTAGCTGGACTTGTTGTGTCCTAGTGGTCTGACTGAAATGCTGTCCAGAGTTTCATTTCTTTGGTGTCTGGAAACCTAATTTCTAACTTAAAATTGTTGTTCACTTGTTCCTAAGCAGTTCTTCCTTTGCCAGCTTTGTCCATTCATTTAAAAGCCTTTTCTCCCTTCTACTTCTTCTCTCTTCTCTTCTCTTCTNGCCCAGTACACTTTTCTTTCTTGAATTACTGCTGGTTTCTCCTCATCCTCAGCTCCCCAGTTACCAGCTCCTTGTTTGCCCATTTCTACAGACCTTACTTTCTCTCTTTTCAAGCTTTCTCCCTGCATCTTCACATCTCCCTTCAAGAGTCCTGTTTTGCTTTCTCCTACATCTGTCCTCAAGCCTGAGCAACGTGATGTAGTGGGAGGTGTCCCTGCCCATGGCAGAGGGGTTGGAACTAGATGATCTTGAGGGTCCCTTCCAACCCTGACAATTCTATGATTCTATTTCTTCTTCTGCCACCAGCTTAATGGTTTAGAACCCACATTAGCATTTATTCTGATTCCGTATCTTGCACATATATATATATATGTGCAAGTACATGATGCTATGTGAACAGTGATTTCCATATATATCCTTTCTCACTGCTGTGCCTCAGTGGTTGAAAACTAGTGAACTAGAAGTTGTTTTATGTTCTCAAAAGGTTTTCAAGCCTTTCAGATTTTTTTGTGAGTGTGTGAACCAGCTCTTGTTTGCTACTGAACTGCTGACATGAGAGCCCAGGGGGATTTCTCTCAAAAGCTTGGCTAGGAAATACAGAACCCAAGACTGTGATAAAAATGGCAACTCTCCCACCTCACAGAGGGTGGAAGGATGTCTGTATGAGCAGCCGTAATTTGGTCAGGGTTCTGGTGTTTAACTTCTCGTGACGCTCATTAGAAGAGCCAAGGATCTCAGCTCATGCTGGTTTTTGTTGTGTAGCAGGGTCTGAAGCCCAGACTAAGATTGGGATTAATTACACCAAACACTGTTTGAGCAAACTATGGTGAAACTGAGGCCCTGCCATGAGCAGCTTACGCTCATTTAACACATTCTTAAGTCCTTCACCAGCACAACACCACTTATATATATAAAATATAAAATAAATATATATTATTATAATTGTTTCTATATTATATTATATTACATTATATTATATTGCAATATATTATGTTNAACATTTTAAAATACAGCCTGTGAAATGGTTATGTCCCTGCAGAGGACCAACATGCTCTGCTGTAAAGAGGTTGGTGCTATGCGAGTACTGTGGTGAAGGACACTTGACTCATTAAATTGAGCAAATGCCTTCCCTTTGTAGCCTCTCTGCTTCTTCTTACAGTCTCTTCTCTTCTCTTCTCTTCTCTTCTCTTCTCTTCTCTTCTCTTCTCTTCTCTTCTCTTCTCTTCTCTTCTCTTCTCTTCTCTTCTCTTCTCTCTTCCCTGCCCAGTACACTTTTCTTTCTTGAATTACTGCTGGTTTCTCCTCATCCTCAGCTCCCCAGTTACCAGCTCCTTGTTTGCCCATTTCTACAGACCTTACTTTCTCTCTTTTCAAGCTTTCTCCCTGCATCTTCACATCTCCCTTCAAGAGTCCTGTTTTGCTTTCTCCTACATCTGTCCTCAAGCCTGAGCAACGTGATGTAGTGGGAGGTGTCCCTGCCCATGGCAGAGGGGTTGGAACTAGATGATCTTGAGGGTCCCTTCCAACCCTGACAATTCTATGATTCTATTTCTTCTTCTGCCACCAGCTTAATGGTTTAGAACCCACATTAGCATTTATTCTGATTCCGTATCTTGCACATATATATATATATGTGCAAGTACATGATGCTATGTGAACAGTGATTTCCATATATATCCTTTCTCACTGCTGTGCCTCAGTGGTTGAAAACTAGTGAACTAGAAGTTGTTTTATGTTCTCAAAAGGTTTTCAAGCCTTTCAGATTTTTTTGTGAGTGTGTGAACCAGCTCTTGTTTGCTACTGAACTGCTGACATGAGAGCCCAGGGGGATTTCTCTCAAAAGCTTGGCTAGGAAATACAGAACCCAAGACTGTGATAAAAATGGCAACTCTCCCACCTCACAGAGGGTGGAAGGATGTCTGTATGAGCAGCCGTAATTTGGTCAGGGTTCTGGTGTTTAACTTCTCGTGACGCTCATTAGAAGAGCCAAGGATCTCAGCTCATGCTGGTTTTTGTTGTGTAGCAGGGTCTGAAGCCCAGACTAAGATTGGGATTAATTACACCAAACACTGTTTGAGCAAACTATGGTGAAACTGAGGCCCTGCCATGAGCAGCTTACGCTCATTTAACACATTCTTAAGTCCTTCACCAGCACAACACCACTTATATATATAAAATATAAAATAAATATATATTATTATAATTGTTTCTATATTATATTATATTACATTATATTATATTGCAATATATTATGTTACATTATATTATATTATATTATATTATATTAGTTATTTCTACAACTACCTAAAAGGAGGTTGTGGTGAGGCTGGGGTTGGGCTCTTCTCTTAAGGAACTAATGACAGGACAAGAGGTGATGGCCTCAAGTTGCACCAGGGGAGGTTTAGGTTGGACATGAGGAAGAAATTCTTTGCTGCAAGAGTGGTCAGGGACTGGCCCAGGCTGCCCAGGGAGGTGCTGGAGTCCCCATCCCTGGAGGGCTTCAACCAAGGAGTAGATGTGGTGCTTGGAGACATGGTCTGGGGGTCAGGGAGATGTTGGGATGAAGGTTGGACTTGATGATCCTAGAGGTCTTTTCCAACCCAAGTGATTCTATGAGTGGTAGAGTCTTCCCAGCAAACAAGTAGGCAGGAGCACTGTCTGAGATCTTCTCATGGGTCTTCTCATGGCTCTTCCACCCATTGGGCTTGAATCAGCAGATCTGACAGCTCCACAGCTCCAGACAGCCTGACTACAGGACACATGGGGAATGAAGAGGAACAGGAGGTGCTATTTACATGTCAAAATAACTGATGTGAACATTCCCGTGACTACTTCAAAGGACCTTCTCATTATCTTTGTTATTAACTGCTTCTGTGTTGCTAAGAAGGGGGGGGCGGGTTAATTGGAAAAATTACGTGTAAACTTTATAAACAGTGCAAGCATGAAACCCATCATCTTAATAAATGTTATCATGTCTTCTGGATCTAATAGATCTTAACTGATGCATGCGATCATTAAGTTTAATTTAAGAAACTACCCCTAGAGATGTTTTTTAAATCAATTGGAGACATGTTCTTGAGCAATGTGGGAAATATTTGATTTACCTACCTCCTCGTCACTGAAGCAGCTTCCTGAGTAAAACAGCAGAGAAAATACCACGTTCCTACCTCATCTTTCATACTAAAAGAAATGGGAAGCTTTTTTTCCTCGATATATTAAAATATCAAGCCATCCTTCAGTGCAATTCAGTCACCTCTGAAGCAGCTGTTTAATAGTGCACTGCAATGCTTCAAACAGGGACATGTTAACTAGATCCAAATAAATTATTGCATGGAATGAACTCTTCTCTCCTTTTAAAAAATGAATAATAAAGTTGGGTTTCTCTTGCATGGTTCTGCTTGATAAGGATTTAAAGAATGGCATAGCCAGACTTTAGGCTATTCCTTTTAACCATTCTTTGAGTATTTAGGGAATAAGACTCTGCATCCAAGTTGCAAGAGCAGGAATCTGGTACCTATTTTGGCTGCTCAGATGCTGAGCAGTGAACCCCAGGCAAATGGAGGGGATGAAACAGGTGTTGAGAAGAGTGACATGATGAAAATCTCAGGGATCAGATGGACAAGGGCAGGGATCTTAACGAACAGGTCTTGGAGGTTAATTTGCTCTTTAAAGGGATGTTTTTATAGTGATTTATGTATCTGAAGGCATCAAATAAGTCTAGCCAAAGGTATGGCAGAAGTCCGAAGGCTCCGAGGGGACCTTCTTGTGGCCTTCCAGGATCTGAAGGGGGCTACAAGAAAGCTGGGGAGGGACTTTTGAGGCTGGTGGGTAGTGGTAGGAGTGGGGGGAATGGCTCAAAAGGAGAGGTGGGGAGATTGAGATGAGACGTTAGGAAGAAGTTGTTGCCCATGAGGGTGGGGAGACACTGGCACAGGTTGCCCAGAGAGGTGGTGGAAGCCCCATGCCTGGACATTTGGAAGGCCAGTGTGGCTGGGGCTGTGAGCAAAGTGCTGTAGTGGGAGGTGTCCCTGGGCATGGCAGGGGGGTTGGAACGAGATGATCTTGAAGGTCCCTTTCAACCCTGACAATTTTATGATTCTAAGTCAGAGTGATCCCAGCTTTGAAGGACAATGAGATGTGCTACAGCAGTGTGGGGGAGTCAACCTGGAGAAGTGACTTCACGTTAAATACACAATTTGCTTATTTTTCAGTAATTTCCCTCTGAAGACAACCACAAATATGCTTGGTCATTTTTGTACACCTACAGTAAACCTCTCCATACCTCTATAACCCCCCAGTCAAGCTATAGGTCTAGGCAAGGCAGCAAATCCAGGGTTTAACACAATTTAGAAGAGAACTTTTGACTCATAAATAGAAGGGTTTGTGCTTTAAAGTGCCTTTTCTAGACCATCATCTGTTAATGTCCCGTTCAGGAGAAGGCATCTGCCTCTTGCCATGTGTTATTTTTATTTATGCACATATGAAAAGAGGAAATGTTACAAGAACTTGCACTCTCTCTTCTTCTCTCTTTCCTGATGGCCTGGCTAATCCAAAAATAAGAGAGTTTTCTTCTTCAAAAGGTTGGGATATATGGTGTTGGCAACACCCTTCCAGTGCCATGTGTCTGATGGGACAGAGACATGTGTCTAGGATCCAGAAAACTACTTCACCCATCCAGAAGGCAAGAATGAATGACTGGTGAGAAGGATATGGACTGGTGGAAAGGAAAGGAGCCAGAGCTGCTCTGACTAGTATCTAATTCCCATTTGAGATTACTCATCATTAGTATCAGATATGTATTAGGTGATGCTTAAATAAAAATGAAATAATAATAGTAATAACAATAATAATAAACAACAACATCAACAATAACAATAACAATAATTAAAAAGATTAAATACAAATTATTTGTTAAGGAAATATTGTAGGAAAGCATCTGAATGTTCAGAGTTAGAGAGATCTGGGTGATGTTAGGTCATAGGCTGGACTTGATGAACTCAGAGGTCTATTCCAGCCTCAATAGTTCTGTGATTCTATGATCATTTCCATTCATAGCTTCCTCAGTATCTGATGAAAAATAAAGTCGTGTTGCTCTGACAATTCAAAATTACCTCTGTTAAATCAGAAACAAGGCACGAAGGTGTCCTAAATGAGTTGTCACTTGCTGAAAGTTCGGTCTTGACTACAGACAGATCCACCCCTTTGTGTGGATACAAGAAAAATAACTCTAGTTGGCTTTAGAGCTCTAAAAGCCATTCCCTCCAGGAATTTATTCAATATATATAGTCAAGGAACAACTGAGAATGAGAAGTTGAGATCAGATTTCAAGCTATCTGTTCAGGTTTAATAGTATCTTTACTTGACAGTGTTTATCTTATGAATATATGATTGTTATTGGAGTAATAATGATGTTCCACTGAGAACTTTGCCATTGCATAAAGAGTCCTCTAATTGGCCACTTCTGGCTTCTGTGCTGAAATCTGCTTGAGATGACTTTTCTTGCTCGCTGTGACCTTGCTGTGTGTGAAAACATCACCCATCTGACTCCATCCTGAACCAACCACCCACCACATGCCATGCCCTGGAAACATCATGCACCATAACTCTCTGCTTAATAGAATCATAGAATGTTTGAGGTTGGAAGGGACCTCCAGAGCTCATCTGGTCCAACCTCCCTACACAAGCAGGGACATCTCTGCCTAGGCCAGGCTGCTCAGAGCCCCAGCAAGCCTGACCTTGAAGGACTCCATGGGGCAAAAGCTGAGCTGGCTCCATGGCAGGGATTGATATTTAAAAGGCAAGAGAAAGGAAAACAAACAAGTGGATATAAGCCGGAAAAATAGCAGCTTTTCAGCTTTATTCTATTGATTTTGGTGGTTTGATTTCTTCAGCAAAATCTGAGTTCTCACTGTAGGAAAGTGCTTGAATAGTTGAGCTGAGAGCTCAGTGTAAGCAGGGAAGGGGACAACTGTCCAGGGTGGCTTCACCCCTTGATGAAGCTGCTTTTGATAAGCAGAGAAAGCAATTTTCATGTAGATTTATTTCCATTCCAGAAATGCCATTATGCCACAAGGGGGTAGGGGTGTTCTGTTTAAAACCTTGCAACATATTCCTCTAGACCCAGCGTTTGAATGAAAACAGTGTTGAGGGTTACAAAAAGCAGCACAGGCTGAATCTGCAGAGACATTTTCTCTGCCATCTGCATTTCAACTATTGCTTCCCTGATAATTAACATCTGTTCAGAGATATCAATCTGAGCAGCGGGGATGAAATTATTTAAGAACTGTCTCTCTTTCCACCCAGCCTGTTCCCGGGGATGGTTCTGGAGGTGGGGAGCGGGTTACCCCCAGGAAAGAGGATTTGGTTACAAGGAGCACCTTTCATTAATCTAAGGGGATTGCCAAAGGCTTGGCAGCACCAAGATGGACACAACTGGATCTCATCAGGGGGAGTGCCCCTCAAGCCCAGAAAAATTCAATACCAGTGGTGGGATTGGTGGCCAGAAACCCACCAAGAAAATACACACAAGATAAAAGATGGTTGTTGAAGATGTAGATTCCAGAGGACAAGTTTTCCTCGTAAGTCACCTACTGAGAGGAAAATTTAAATTCATGATTTAACTGCAATATGAGCCATTAATACCTGGCCATTTTTTGGTAGAAGAAGGTGTGGCACCTGGATGTAGAGAGAATGGTGCTTCCATTGTCCACAATGTATGTATTCAGTGGAGAATGGAAAAATGCAGCTGAGGCACTGGATAAATCTCTTCAAACCTCTCACTTGTTGACATGTGTTATTCCGGGGTTAATAGGATCCACCTGCAGCCAGCTCTCTGTTCGTGTTTCTCCTGGCAAACAAGCAGTTGAAAGCCTTCAGCCCTCTTCCAGAGCAATGCTCCTCCAGTTCCTCCCAGCCAACAGTGATGAAAGCATTTTGCTCCCCCTAATAGGTTACATATAAGAATGGGATGAAGTTGTCTTCTCACATATCTTTTGTTGGAAATAGAGATTCATCACCCTCCAAATTGTCTTATTTTAATATGTTTTCAACTTTCAATTATCAAATACAAGCAAACTTAATTTTTTTAAGTGAAACATTGGTATTTTCTACACTTCAAAATGTCCTTTTTTTCTACTTTGAGAAAAGAAAAAGCAAAATGAATGTGCACCATCAATACTCATGTGGTCAGAGCCTTTTTACTGGTTTTTTGCCTTTCAATTTTACATAGAATCATTTAAGTTGGAAAAGACGTCTAGCATCATCAAGTCCAGCCTTTAAGACATGACCACTGAAATAAAAAAGCTTTTTATCCTTCAGAGGGAATGGGATGTATTTTTCTTTTCTATGAGTTGTCCATAAACATACATAACCTCACCTGCTTCTGCTGGGAGATAGATTAATCTTGTCCTATTGTGATAGGCATGGAAAAGAAAGAATCATAGAATCATAGAATGTTTGAGGCTGGAAGGGACCTCTAGAGCTCATCTGGTCCAACCTCCCTCCACCAGCAGGGACATCTCTACCTAGAGCCGGCTGCCCAGAGCCCCAGCAAGCCTCACCTTGAAGGACTCCAGGGATGGGGCCTCCACCCCCTCTCTGGGCAGCCCATTCCACTCATCTATCCCCCTCACATTAAAGAACTTTTTTCTACTATCCAGCCTAAATCTCTCCTTTCCTAGCTTAAAACCATCACTCCTTGTCCTATCGTTAAAACTCATTTTGAATAGACCTTCCCCCACCTTTATGCAGGCCCCCTTCAGATACTGGAAGGATGAGAGTGTCTTTAGCAAGAGTAGAAAACAAGACATGGTCAGACCAGCCTAATTCTCCTGGTAGTCATTTCTTTCTGTCTAGGCTGGTATAATTACTTAGAGTCATCCCCATCTTAGACCAGGGCTACCCACGCTCCAGGACGGGTCAGATTGGTTTTCATACTCTTGAAATCCTGATATAGAATCATAGAATCATCCAGGTTAGAAAGGACCTCTAGGATCAGCAAGTCCAACCTCTGTCCAACATCTCCTTGACCCCCAGACCATGTCTCCAAGCACCACATCTACTCCTTTGTTGAACCCCTCCAGGGATGGGGACTCCAGCCCCTCCCTGGGCAGCCTGGGCCAGTCCCTGACCACTCTTGCAGCAAAGAACTTCTTCCTAATGGCCAATCTAAACCTCCCCTGGTGCAACTTGAGGCCATCACCTCTTGTCCTGTCATGAGTTCCTTGGGAGAAGAGCCCTTGGGAGATGGATCCAGTCCCAAGAAAGGGCTTTGCATGACACTGAAAGGGAATAAAACAACCCTCAGGGTTCATAAATAAATTAATCCTGTCTAGAAATGATTTAGAAACTGCCCTTTTTAACATCTTCCTCAAATTGCAGCAGTTCACTATTCACAAAAAAGGAAACACTTTCATTTCAAAGTGGAAGCTCTTTGTACATTTATTTTGGGAAAATATTTGGCTTTTCAGAGATTTTCCTGATATTTAGTTAATATACCAGAAAGAATATATATACACACATATATATACACACACACATATATATATATACCATTTTTGTGTTAACAATTTCATTTTCCTGCTTACATTTGAAACTAAAGTGAAGAAATATCACATTTAGTGAAAGCATCTTCTCCTCAGTGAGAAATTGGGGGTTTTTTTCTAGCATTTCACTGCCTAGATGCAATGACTGAGCTAAAAACTTAAAGCCTAAGAAAAATCTGTGAAGTTTGAGAACCAGGTAACCTAAAGTGTTTAATGAAAATTGGTGAGGAGAATTTTTTAATGGAATTAAGAAAAAATCAAACAAAACAAGAAAGCAACTTTGAAAGTAGCTCTGAAGAGAGAAGGAGAAAAAATTCTTTTTACAAATTTCGATGGCATTTTCTGAAGAAGAATAAACCAGTAAAAATTAGTGGCATCCAGAGCAAGCAGAATTTTGTCCTGCGAAGAAAAAAAGGGGAAAAAAAATGAAATAAAGGGGAAAAAAAAGGGGAAAAAAAAGGAAAAAAAAAAAGAAAGACCAACAACTCCCAGCTATGCTCCAGGAGGAATTTCATATGGAGCTAACTAAGGGAAATCGGCATCTCAAAGCCCCTTTGGTCCTTTTGGGAGGGGGGTAATAAGTGACAGACCCCAGGCCGGGTGCTGGGGAAGGCAGGTGCTGCAGTCAGTCTCCTCTCTGCCAGGAAACGCAGGAAGAATGCATGACCAATTCGGTTTGGGAGCAGAATACTCTCTTTAATGGACAGAAAACACTAACCTTTTATTTTTGCCCTTCCTCTCCCTCTCCTTCTCTTTCTCTCCCCCCCCCCCCC
>VYZX01015335.1:18318-31107 GCA_013401335.1 Brachypteracias leptosomus
AAGAAAAAAAAAACAAAACTCTACCCCCTTGGTCCCCTCCCAGCCTTGTTGGTTCTTTTTTTTTTTTTTTTTAAACTTCCTCATTTCTTGCAGATGCACATTTCTGAGCTCTATACGTGACAGTATTTTTTTTCCATGGGTACTTAATTGTGTGTCTCTTTTCCGCTGATTGGTAAAACATGTGTAATTTTATTTTTCAGTACAAATGTTCTGGTGAGTGGCAGCCCATTTTGTTGCAGTGAGGAGGATGCTCGATTGATTGTGCAGTCGGTAAGGATAATTAATTTTTTTTTTTCCAACCATTGTTCTTTTTTTATTAACAGGAAAAGAAGATTCAAAGCTTCAAA
This sequence comes from Brachypteracias leptosomus, assembly GCA_013401335.1. Classification (NCBI taxonomy): domain Eukaryota; kingdom Metazoa; phylum Chordata; class Aves; order Coraciiformes; family Brachypteraciidae; genus Brachypteracias; species Brachypteracias leptosomus. Next base: position 18,666 of record VYZX01015335.1, read on the forward strand.
ACTGAATAAAATAGGTACACTGAAATGGTCCTTAAACAAAAATTTAAGGCATAAAGTAAAAGGAAGAGAACAAAGGTTGTTGGGGCAATGTAAGCATTATAATATAAACCTTTCATTGCAGTGGTCCAATTGTGCTTGCTGGCAGGTTCATCACTGTTCTGGTGGGGTTTTTTTGTTGTTTTTTTTTCCTCCCGCTGCAGTGCTGTTTCATCTGATCCTGAATAGCAAGATGGACTGCTATTTGTATCTAGCCTGCTGTCTTCTCTGTCTCCCCTGTTGCCATGAGTTACCACCCAGTGTTAGAACTCATTGACTAGCTGACTGGAGTCCCTAATCACTAAAGGGATCCTTTGTTTGTCTGCTTGCATAATTAAATGCCTTGCTGTAGGAGAGGGGGATGCTTTTTTGAATGTTTCTTAAAGAATGCCTGTCATATTCTGAAAATTAACATAAAATTAAAACATGTAGGTTTCCTGTTCAGGCAAGAAAAATGTCCTGCAGGTCTGACTCTTTTATGTGCAAATGGTAGTGGAAGAAAATTTCTTCCATTTTAAAATATGCCAGAAATGAAGCAAAGTTACCAGAAATTACATGGAGAAAAGCACTCTCAAGTATTACTTTTTTCTTTAAAAATATGTCATGATTGAGCCTGGCTCATGATCACTTGAGCATTGCAGTGTTTTTGCACATATACCTGACTGCCAGGGCAGGCAGTGTTTGTTTTGCCCCAGTAGACACGGTAATTATGCGAGTTCAGGTGTCAAAGGAGACACCATCCATTGTCTGTGCAGTTCATGTTCCCACAGCATATTAGATAAGAATATGTTGTCCTGAGTGGTGCTTTGTCACAAGCAAGTGAGACTGTCAGTTGCAAGGAAAAGTTGGTTTAAGTCATGAAGAAGTGTTAAACCTAGCAGTTTTTCTTATTCAGGTCTCTTACTTTGAACACTTCTTCGAAAGTACCTTTATGATTGCACTTGTGAATGTTGATTAGTGGGACTATAAGTTTTCAATTAAAAGAAGAACTCTTTTTGGAATTCAAACATGTTTTTACACGTCAGTCACAGCTATAAGCAAGTATTTACCTTCTCCGTACTTTGAAATTTGCAGTAACTTCTAGTGAGTGTTTAAATGCAACTGAAATTTCAAGTTTAAACATATTTGGATGATGACAAACCTGTGAAAGAATGTTTCCTTTTGCGTTCTGTGCTTGTTTTTACTTTGAAGCATGTAAGGTAAACAATTATCTGTTTAAATCAGCTATATCTATTAGTTTGTCTCTTAATAATAAATCCTTTTTTTTTTCTTGTTTTTGATGGGAGAAATTAGTAAAAACAGTTCATAAAATAGGTGACTTTCATGTCTTTATTATAAATGCTTGCCACCTTACCAAGTATTATCACTTCCTGGCTTTTCTGTGCCTCACATTATTTTCTTTAAATGATACTGGTTTTGTGAAGTTGTTGTCCCATACTCCTTTCTGTCATTCTGTTTCAGTTCAGTCTAAGCATTTTAATTGTGTCTTTGTAGGGTACTGTCTCTTGATACTTTTCAGACAAAGTGCAATGCTCTTTTAAATACTGTTTATCCTGCATCCAATTTCCAATCTATGATAACTAAATAAAGTAAAATGCTCTTGAAATATGAATGATGCATCATCAAACTCTAAATATAAGCAGAGAGGTCGACTTGCACATTTTAAGCAGGTATCTTTTTGTCTAGTACACTACACTGCCCACTTTGGTTGTCAGGCATTCATCTCTTTCAAACTGAAGTGCAAGTATGTGAGTGTTGGCTGCAGAATTTTAATGGCTGTGGTAATTTTAAATGAAAGCTGCCTGTGTCTGTCTGTCTGGGGTTTTTTGATTGTGTGGGTTTGGTTTTGGGTTATTTAAACTAAAAGCAGATACATTTCCTTCTAATTCATGTCCCCCTTTTAACTTCTGGATAAGAACAGTAACTTCAGCTGCTACAAAATTTCAGAGCTACTTGTGCAGTAAGAGCTGGTTCTCTGCAGTTCTGCTTCCTGGATCAGACTCCAATTATGTAATTTTTATGAGTGGATGATAATTGCTTTAAATCAAATCTATTGGGTTCTCAAAAAAACCCAACAGAACAACCAAACCAACCAGCCAAAAACCCCACAAAATTCCTAGAACCAACACTTGGTATTGTTATAAACCTTTTTTATGATAAGCAAGAGAACTATAACTAAGAACCAAATGGAAAACAAACAAATCCTTAGCAAATGCTTACCAAATTGTGCATTAATTGGAATTTCATACAGATTTTGATTGGGTAGTTCCCAAGGTAGTCCTGTTATTTCAGTAGGATTTATAACCCCACAAAATTCCTAGAACCAACACTTGGTATTGTTATAAACCTTTTTTATGATAAGCAAGAGAACTATAACTAAGAACCAAATGGAAAACAAACAAATCCTTAGCAAATGCTTACCAAATTGTGCATTAATTGGAATTTCATACAGATTTTGATTGGGTAGTTCCCAAGGTAGTCCTGTTATTTCAGTAGGATTTATTGTGCCATTATTTGAGCTTTCATTATTTTAGAGATGGGACTAGAATGACTTGTCTGTGTTGGGGAATTTCTACTCCACTGAGTTAGTTTCTAGACAGTGAGCATGTGTGTTGTCATCTGTATTGGTGGCAAATGAGGAATGATTCTACAGCTGGTGAAGTTACCTTGTCCAGTCAATCCCAAAGAGGTAGAAGATAATCTTTGCATATAGGAACACATACTGAATGTTTGAACCTGCCAAAATAACACCAGTCCCCCTGCAGCTATAACTCCAGTTGAATTTTTACACTAGGTGGTGAAAATTTCTAGTGTTCTCTAGCTTCTGAAAATTGTTTTATCTCTTCTGAGCTCCAGTGTTTAGTATATGTTGAAAACTAAGTCTAGGAGGAGCAGAGGTTTTTAGCTGAGTGTGTTAGTACTAAGATGGACTGTTTATTTCAGGCTTTTAAGTGTTGCCATCTGTAAAACTGACCAGGACAGCCAAACCTTTGTTTAACATTAATCCTGAGAGCTGCTTGCTCACTTGCTCTGTGAAGAAGCTTCTGAGGACTTTGCAAGTTGGAAAATCTCCAAGACGATCTATATATAGCTAGTAGAGCAGTGTTTCTCAGACTTATCACATAATTCTTCCCTTATAATACTGGAAAGTGAACTAGGAAAGCTTTGCTAGATGGGGTCTCTTTGATAAAATGCAGAAGAGTGTTTTACAGGGATAAATATTTGGCTTTTCCTAATAATTTAAAAATTCTCCAACAAAATTTGAATCTGTATACTTCTAAAGTATTTCAAGTAATTCAAATCTAAGCAGGAACTGCCTTCCTCCCTACATGTTTTCTGAGAGGACATTTCCATTTGAGACTTCTTAGAAGCAGAAATTCCTGTTCAGTGGCCAGTTGTGAAACAAAAGATTGGTGGGGGTTTTGCTCTGGGGTTTTGTTTGGGGGAGGGAAGGGGGGTTATTTATTTTTTTTCCAACAGTGTTCCAAATGAAATTGTTGTGTAGTGAAGAGATTCTTGGTTCAATAGAATGGGGATTTGATCTGTTCCTGGTGGGAAAGTGCTGAGTCCTATCTCAAACTTTCTGAGCAATTATGGCAGAAGTGGCAGGCACCTGCTTATGCCTCGTAACCACCAATTTCTCCCTGCCTTATAAACTAAAGCTTTGGTTTTACTGAAAAGAGAGGGGATGGTCTGGTGTTAAGGCCTGACTCTTTCTATAGAGCACAAGAACTCTTGATCCCCATGTGTAAGAAATCAGGCAAGGAAGACAAGACCTACTAGTCAAGATAAAGGGCAAGAAGGAAATGCACAGAAGCTGGAAGCAGGGATAGGTATCCTGGGAAGAGTATAGAGACATTGCCCAGTTGTGTAGGAAAAGGGTCAGGAAGGCCAAGGCATGGCTGGAGCTGAGCTTGGCAAGGGACACAAAGAATAATAATAAGGGCTTCTATAGGTATGTCATCGAGAAAAGGAAGGTCAAAGAAAGTGTACTCACGCACTCACACCCCCTCCAATGAAATGACTGGCAAACTGGTGACAATGGCTGAAGAGAAGGCTGAGGTACTGAACAACTTTCTTCATTGAGTATTCACTGGCAAGCTTTCTTCCCACACCTCTCAAGCAGATGGACCTCAAGGCAGGAACTCGGGGAGCAAAGGCCCTCCCTCTGTAAGAGAAGATCAGGTTCATGACTGCCTGGGGAACCTGAATTTACATAAGTTTATGGGACCTGTTGAGATGCATCCCAGAGTCCTGAGGAAATTGGCCGATGTAGTTACCAGGCCACTCTCTGTGATATTTTAAAAGTCATGGCAGTCAGATGAAGTCTCTGGTGACTGGAAAAAGAGAAGCATTGCACCCATGTTTAAAGAGAGTTGAAAGGAGGACCCTGGGAACTGGCAGCCTCACCTCTGTGCCTGGGGAGATCATGGACCAGATCCTCCTAGAAGCTATGCTAAGGCACAGGGATGACAGGGAAGTGATTTGAGACAGCCAGCATGGCTTTACCAAAGGCAAGTACTGCCTGACCAACCTAGTGGCCTTCTATGATGGAGTGACTTTATCAGGTGAATAAGGGAAAAGCTATGGATGTCATCTACGTGGACTTCTGTGAGGCCTTTGTCTCAGTCACCCACAACATCCTTTTTGAATTGGAAAGAGATGGAATTGATGGGTGGACTATTCGGTGGATAAAGAATTGATTGCTTAAATCCAGAGAGCAGTGGTCAATGGTTCAATGTCCAGATGGAGATCAGTGACAAGTGGTGTCCCCTCAGGGGTCTGTACTAGGACCAGTATCTTCATCAATGACATAGGCAATGGGGTCGAATGCACCTTCAGCAGGTTTGCACAACACCCCAGCTGAGTGGTGCAGTTGGCACGCCCAAAACATGGGACTATCCAGAGGGACCTGGACAAGCTTGAGAAGTGGGCCCATGTGAACCTCATGAGTTTCAGCAAGACCAAGTGCACCTGGGTCAGGGCAACCCCACCATATCAATACAGGCTGGGAGGTGATGGAATTGAGAGCAACCGTGAGGAGAAGGAGTTGGAGATACTGGTGGATGAAAAGCTGGACATGAGCCAGCAATGTGTGCTCACAGGCCAGAAGGCCAATTGCATCCTGGGCTGCACCAAAAGAAACATGGCCAGCAGGTTGAGGGAAGTGATTCTGCCCCTCTACTTTGGTGAGACCTCACCTAGAGTACTGTGTCCAGCTCTAGAATCCTCAGCACAGGAAAGAAATGAGCATACTGGAGTGTGTCCAGAGGAGGGCAGCAAAAGTGATCAGAGGGCTGGAACATCTCGCCTATGAGGACAGGCTGTGAGAGTTGGGGTTGTTCAGCCTGGAGAAGAGAAGGCTCCGGCGAGACCTTATTGCAGCCTTTTAGAGTACTTGGAAAGATTCTATAAGAAAGATGAGGACAAACTCTTTTATCAGGGCCTGTTGCGATAGGACAAGGGGTAGTGGTTTTAAGTTAAAAGAGAGTAGATCTAGACTAGGTATGGGGAAGAAATTTCTCATAATAAACGCTGGAACAAGATGCCCCAGAGAGGTGGTAGCTGCCCCTCCCTGCAAGTGGCTCTGAGCAACCTGATGTAGTTGAAAATGTCCCCGTTCATCGCAGGGGGGTTGAACCAGATGACCTTTAAAGGTCCCTTCTAACCCAAACTATGATTCTGAGACTTTGGTGTGTGTGTTTTGCCATTTAGGAGCAACCGAGAAATTTGTACAGTATTTATGGAGGGGGAAGTCTGTAAAATAGAGCATTGTCCTGTGGGACAACAGAAAGTTCTGTTTTTATTAATATCTCTTGACTTCAGCAGTANTCTGAGCAATTATGGCAGAAGTGGCAGGCCCCTGCTTATGCCTCGTAACCACCAATTTCTCCCTGCCTTATAAACTAAAGCTTTGGTTTTACTGAAAAGAGAGGGGATGGTCTGGTGTTAAGGCCTGACTCTTTCTATAGAGCACAAGAACTCTTGATCCCCATGTGTAAGAAATCAGGCAAGGAAGACAAGACCTACTAGTCAAGATAAAGGGCAAGAAGGAAATGCACAGAAGCTGGAAGCAGGGATAGGTATCCTGGGAAGAGTATAGAGACATTGCCCAGTTGTGTAGGAAAAGGGTCAGGAAGGCCAAGGCATGGCTGGAGCTGAGCTTGGCAAGGGACACAAAGAATAATAATAAGGGCTTCTATAGGTATGTCATCGAGAAAAGGAAGGTCAAAGAAAGTGTACTCACGCACTCACACCCCCTCCAATGAAATGACTGGCAAACTGGTGACAATGGCTGAAGAGAAGGCTGAGGTACTGAACAACTTTCTTCATTGAGTATTCACTGGCAAGCTTTCTTCCCACACCTCTCAAGCAGATGGACCTCAAGGCAGGAACTCGGGGAGCAAAGGCCCTCCCTCTGTAAGAGAAGATCAGGTTCATGACTGCCTGGGGAACCTGAATTTACATAAGTTTATGGGACCTGTTGAGATGCATCCCAGAGTCCTGAGGAAATTGGCCGATGTAGTTACCAGGCCACTCTCTGTGATATTTTAAAAGTCACGGCAGTCAGATGAAGTCTCTGGTGACTGGAAAAAGAGAAGCATTGCACCCATGTTTAAAGAGAGTTGAAAGGAGGACCCTGGGAACTGGCAGCCTCACCTCTGTGCCTGGGGAGATCATGGACCAGATCCTCCTAGAAGCTATGCTAAGGCACAGGGATGACAGGGAAGTGATTTGAGACAGCCAGCATGGCTTTACCAAAGGCAAGTACTGCCTGACCAACCTAGTGGCCTTCTATGATGGAGTGACTTTATCAGGTGAATAAGGGAAAAGCTATGGATGTCATCTACGTGGACTTCTGTGAGGCCTTTGTCTCAGTCACCCACAACATCCTTTTTGAATTGGAAAGAGATGGAATTGATGGGTGGACTATTCGGTGGATAAAGAATTGATTGCTTAAATCCAGAGAGCAGTGGTCAATGGTTCAATGTCCAGATGGAGATCAGTGACAAGTGGTGTCCCCTCAGGGGTCTGTACTAGGACCAGTATCTTCATCAATGACATAGGCAATGGGGTCGAATGCACCTTCAGCAGGTTTGCACAACACCCCAGCTGAGTGGTGCAGTTGGCACGCCCAAAACATGGGACTATCCAGAGGGACCTGGACAAGCTTGAGAAGTGGGCCCATGTGAACCTCATGAGTTTCAGCAAGACCAAGTGCACCTGGGTCAGGGCAACCCCACCATATCAATACAGGCTGGGAGGTGATGGAATTGAGAGCAACCGTGAGGAGAAGGAGTTGGAGATACTGGTGGATGAAAAGCGGGACATGAGCCAGCAATGTGTGCTCACAGGCCAGAAGGCCAATTGCATCCTGGGCTGCACCAAAAGAAACATGGCCAGCAGGTTGAGGGAAGTGATTCTGCCCCTCTACTTTGGTGAGACCTCACCTAGAGTACTGTGTCCAGCTCTAGAATCCTCAGCACAGGAAAGAAATGAGCATACTGGAGTGTGTCCAGAGGAGGGCAGCAAAAGTGATCAGAGGGCTGGAACATCTCGCCTATGAGGACAGGCTGTGAGAGTTGGGGTTGTTCAGCCTGGAGAAGAGAAGGCTCCGGCGAGACCTTATTGCAGCCTTTTAGAGTACTTGGAAAGATTCTATAAGAAAGATGAGGACAAACTCTTTTATCAGGGCCTGTTGCGATAGGACAAGGGGTAGTGGTTTTAAATTAAAAGAGAGTAGATCTAGACTAGGTATGGGGAAGAAATTTCTCATAATAAACACTGGAACAAGATGCCCCAGAGAGGTGGTAGCTGCCCCTCCCTGCAAGTGGCTCTGAGCAACCTGATGTAGTTGAAAATGTCCCCGTTCATCGCAGGGGGGTTGAACCAGATGACCTTTAAAGGTCCCTTCTAACCCAAACTATGATTCTGAGACTTTGGTGTGTGTGTTTTGCCATTTAGGAGCAACCGAGAAATTTGTACAGTATTTATGGAGGGGGAAGTCTGTAAAATAGAGCATTGTCCTGTGGGACAACAGAAAGTTCTGTTTTTATTAATATCTCTTGACTTCAGCAGTAAAATAGCTTTGAATTTGGTTTCTACCTGTGAGACTTTAGTGAAACACTGATATGTTGATTTGATTTTTGATTTTGTTTGTTTGGTTTGGGTTTTTTTAAGGCACCAATGTCCGTGAACGGAGATGCTGTTTCCCCAGGAGGTATGTTTTTCCCCAGATGCTATGCAATTTCTTTAATTATTTGCTTTAAAAATTGCTGTAAAAATAGTTGTATTGGAAAAAGGTGGTTTTGTGCACATGAGAATGGCAATACTTACCTTCTGTCAGACTGTAATGCCTGTCCCATCAAATCAAACATGGGCAGGAATTCATGGATGGTTTGTGGGGGAAGTTTACATTTGAATATGAGTGGAAGTATAGTCCACATAAAAAGATGAGAAGACTAAATTTTTCTGTCACTGATGATGGAAGGCAAATGCATGACATTTATCCTTCTTAAGGAAGAAAGGTTGCTTTGCCTTAGTTTTTGTCATTCCTCACAGTAGCTAACTGATCAAATAAAAAGCCCCTTTTCCTAAAAGTGACAGAATCATACTTAATTTTCAAGTGTAAGTTCTGAAGACTGAATTCTCTTTCACTGTTATGACCCTTTTTCATGTTAACATGTGTTTTTCATCAAGAAATAAGAATGCATCCTACATTTTTATTTTTGTTAATTACTTGAAAATAAAAAATTTTTCTGCTGGCAGGAACTATAGAGAAGTCATATGTGCTTTTTGAGATGGAGGGAGTTACAGAAACATTAAGAGAAACTTAGTCATGAGTCAAGTTCCAGATAGCTTGCAAAGTAACATCTGTGTAGTTCGTGTCATGGGAAAGCAAGTTGCAGTCCATTTGCCCTTACATGGTATGCCAATAAATAGCATTTATTTACTGAAGCATTACATCTCAGACAGACAACTGAACACGATCTGCCTGGTCTTTGATGTTTTCCAGGGATGGTCCCATCAATGTGGTAACTTGTTGCAGGATTGTTTCAGACAAGCTCTTAAAGTGAACAGATACTATTCTGAGGCTGTGCTTTGCATAGGCTGGAGGTAGAGCTCACCCAGAAGTATTGTTATGGGAGGGGAGATTGTTGCTTTTTTGAGTGTTTGTGTCTGGCTACTTGTATAGAACCAATGTCATTCTTGATGGGTAATTTTTTTGTTTTGTTTTAGTTGATTCCTGGCACTTTTTTCCCAAGTGATCGTCAAAGTGTTCCGAAGCTGTATCATCAAATCTTGAAGTCATCCCTTTTTTGAAGACGAGCAAAAGCACTAATTGTTTGGTTCCTGTTGAAACAGCTTTTGAACTTGTGTAAACCTTCTCTCATGTAAATAAACACTGACATTATAAAGTGAATGTTTCCTTCTATGTCTTCCTTTGTGCGGGGTGGAGCAGAGGGAAGAGAAGGGCTCGCTTGTTTGTTTCTGAATCTGAGAACTCCAGAATTGCTCTTATCTCATGAAGGGTAGTATCAAAAGAGATGGAAGATAAGGTGTCTTCGACCTTCTTCTCCAGATTTTGGAATAATCCAGCCATCAGGTGCATAGAAGATTGTGTTAATTGGCATTTTAGGTCTTGTCTGGGCACCCTGACTATAATCCTTTTCAAGTAGACAATAATCTTTATGTAATAGGCTTAGCAGTTTGCCATGTTCTTTAATACACAACTGGGTGGTGTTTCCTGAGCTGTACTCACTTTTGTGCCCAGTTGTCCTCGCACGCTTTGTAGCATTATGAGCTTTAAAAAAACAAATACAACTTCACTCCAAAGAGTAATTCAACTAGGAAGGGCTGTTGCCATAACAATTGAAGTAAGGATGCACGTGTGCTCTCTGCACTACATCCTGTTTTGCTAACTTGTGTGTTTCATCACACAGGAAGGACTTTCCTTATGGAAAACTTCCATTTTTAGCATTGTGTATGCCTGAAGGCTTTTGATGGGTCCTCATTCAGTGAAACAAGCTTAATAAAACATATCACAGAATCACAGAATGTCAGGGATTGGAAGGGACCTCAAAAGATCATCTAGTCCAATCCCCCTGCCAGAGCAGGAACACCTAGATGAGGTTACACAGGAAGGCGTCCAGGCGGGTTTTGAATATCTCCAGAGAAGGAGACTCCACAACCTCCCCGGGCAGCCTGTTCCAGTGTCCTGTTACCCTCACTGAGAAGAATTTTCTTCTCATATTTAAGTGGAACCTCCTGTGTTCCAGTTTGTACCCATTACCCCTTGTCTTATCATTGTTTGTCACCGAGAAGAGCCTGGCTCCATCTTCGTGCCACTCCTCCTTTATACATTTATAAACATTAATGAGGTCTCCCCTTAGTCCCCTCTTCTGCGAGCTAAAGAGACCCAGCTCCCTCAGCCTTTCCTCATAAGGGAGATGCTCCACTCCCTTAATCATCTTTGTAGCCCTACGCTGGACTCTCTCCAGCAGTTCCCTGTCCTTCTNCCAGTCCACACTTCCTCAGTTTAGCTGTGAGGATGCTGTGGGAGACCTTGTCAAAGGCTTTACTGAAGTCAAGGTAGACCACATCCACCGCTCTGCCATCATCCATCCACCTTGTTATATCCTCATAAAAGGCTATGAGGTTGGTCAAGCACAACTTCCCCTTGGTGAAGCCATGTTGACTGCCCCTCAGTATAGAACTGAGCATTGTGCTTTCATGTTAAAAATATCTGCCATTTGTTTCTACTGCAGGGTAGTATCTGTCCCGCCTGTATCTACCATGTTCATTAAAACCAAAAAAACCCAGCTGTTAAGTAGAAAGAGAGGAAATAGAAATAAAGACAGACAGCTTTATCCAGCTTGTTACTGAGACTAAAGGTGAGCGTTGTCTGCTCTGTGTGACGTCTGAAACAAAAGGTTAATATTGCTGACACATGATGGAAATGGAAGATAAAGAATTGAAAAAGTTAGGCTGTGACTTGCCATAGGGATCTAACTTTTCCTTACAGAAAGCTTTTGCCTTTGGGATATTTCTTTGATTTTAGGAGATAATTTTCCTGGTCTAGACTTTCCTCTAGAATATTGTCTAGTGTATAAGCACCAGCCACTTGAGAGATCTCAGTTTGGGCCTCAGCACTTAGGATTAGGTGGAGTTCTCTCATCTGCATAGAATTTTGCACAGTTTCATAGACAGAATTTAGATGTGGTATGAAAAATGCAACATAAGCCTCAGACTACGTTTTTTTTATTTTCAGTCAAGAGATATGTTACATCAACCATGTATTTACAGTACTGTTTTCCCATACTTTAAACTTTAGCATTCTAAGTATATGCAGCATTTTACCTACAGATAGAATGACTGTTTTTTAAAAACAGAGTAAATGTTTCCCTCGTGTCTCGGGTTTATGTGCAGCCCCTCAGTGAGACATTACTCTGCTTGGAGGTGAGCGCCTGTAGAGTGCAGAACAGCTGCTGTATTTGCCTGTACAGTGGTGCATCTAGGAGGCTTACTGTTCTGTAAAGTGCTTAGGGACAGATGGACAATGAAGGGCACTGTATAAAATGAAATTATCTTCCCTATACACTGGTCACTGCTGGCTTTTTTTTTTTTTGAGACAATGAAAAGTTGTACACATATGAAAGACAAGTATTGATTACAAATACTCATGGTGAACTATCAAGTAGGTCAGAAGTTACTTCATTTGTACTTCAAAGAATTTATAACTGCATTGATGGCATGTGGTTAGGAATCAGGAGGAAAACAAATTTAGGTTAGATTAGACTGCAAGAAAATAAGCTAAGAAAAGAAGAAAATGGGAAAGCTGAAAACTGAAGTGATTGGAAATGTCTAATACTATCAAATTTGAAAAAATATTTGTTAAAATATTTCTTATATGTAGATTATATAAACAGATTACACTCTTGTCTTCAGACTACTTTCAGCATGTGTTTATGTACATTTTCTAAAGATTTAAGTGGGATAAAGGATGTACTGTTAGATGTAGTCTTGGTGCTAAAACGTACTGAATGCTACAGGCATGTAGATTTCAAAAACGAAATGTAATAGAATAGCTGTGGAGAGAATGTCAGCTAGTAGGAGGATTAGGGGGATGGGACAGAGGAACTAGAATATATTTTTTTCAGATGTCCTCAAGAAAGACAAGTCTGTGCAATAAAAACATTTTTTTGTTTTATTTTGGCATTTTCTGCAGGCTGGGTCTTCTGCTTGTATTTATATGCCTATATTGTTGCCTTTAAAATTGATTTCATTGTAGTAGGAAGCTTAGTGTAGCAGTGTCCACTTTTTTGTGGTTTTATGAAAAGAGTTTTTTCATATCTGATACTAATATTTGCTGGAAAGATGTCTCAGAGATACACATTCCCCCCCC
>VYZX01015335.1:31139-58780 GCA_013401335.1 Brachypteracias leptosomus
CCCCCCCCAATAGATCTATCTTAACTGTATTTTCTATATTAAATGTATAATACATGAGTATATAATACACATGTATATATTTCTTTCAAGGATAACTTTGCATCTAGATTTTCTCTTTTTTGTCTATTTTGGAGAGAAAGGAGAGGTTAATTTTCACCCCTCCACACTGTTGTGATAGTGAAGGTTATTTTTACACATGTAAATCATTACAGGCTGTTCAAAATAGGACCTCTTGCCAACAAAGAGTCTTCTACACTTCAGTCCCTTCAGTCAAAAATGGAGTTTTGAGTTTTACTTCGGTGGAAATAGTTCATTATTCTTTGAAGTGTGAAAATAAAAGAACTGTGAAAATAGTATGCTATTGTCAGTCACTGTTAGGATGTTGTTTTCATGTTGTTAGTAACAACAGACATCCTCTGAAAACCTCAAAAAGAATAGAAAGTAGTTCTGAAGCGTGTTGGGAGAACTGTTCATAGGTGTTACACAAGGAGTGCCTCACCATCACTTGCCTGTGGTTGCCACTTGTATTAACACTTGAGAGCTCTGGCGTGAAGCAGCCCTAAACTGACCAAAATATTATTTCAGACTTCTCTTTGCTTTTACTGGGACTGAATCTTTTTAATGGGTTGTAGTTCAATTTTAGCCCAGTTAAAAGGCAAAAGTCAAGTGCAAAATTTTTCCTTTCTGCCCTTGCTGTAAAGCTCAAGGTGATTTCATACCAGATTTGATAACCAGAGTTCCACCCCATGAGTACAAGAGATCTGGGATTTGGAGAACAAAGAGGTGAAAAATTGGAATAGTGAAAGAATGGAAGACAGATCTAGGAGGTTCAGGCAAATAAAAATAATGAATAGAACGTTAAATAGCAGTGACTGAAGTACTTTAAAACAATTTTCCCTAAATATTGCAGCAACACGTAACAGTGCTGATTTCATGCAGCTGGAGAGGTCAGTAGGATGCATTTCTCAAGGAAAAAGAACATTTACCTGCTACACAGAAGTTGGAATTGCATCCCCAAGTGCCTGGAAGTAGAATTTAATCTTTAGTCTCCTGAGTGGGGGAAAGCAGTGAAAAGCAGCAGTTGTATTTATTGTTGAGTTGACTTTCTTGGAGTCTTCTGGGTTGTGTAGATGACTTGAGTCCTCAGCAGTGTTGACTGACTGCTGAGTTTGGTTTCTCGCAGCTTACTGTGCAGCAGGATGCTGGATGTCTGCAATACTCTCCTGAATCTATAGATGGGGTCTAGAGGGTAGATGAAAAAAGGCCAAGCTCACTGCAGTAGATTGTCACTGTGATTATTTGTCAATTTTGGCTAGTAATTAATTTTTAGTTCTCGTGGCAGAAGCTTTTAAGCATTCTGGAACTATGGGCAGAATTCAGATACTGCTGCATGTTTTCTCTCATTCTTGATCTGGTAAGTTACATCCAAACAATCTTATCAGTGATGCAGAATGCTAGGTCTACTGTAAGAGTCAAAAAAGGGTTTTCCTTTGTAAGGGAAAATGTAGAAGCCAAGAAGAATTGCACTGTTCTGTGCATGAAGAATACATAGGCACCAGAACACTGCTGCCTGTTGGCTTTTTGCCTTAGAACATCCTCAGAAGTTTCTGGATTCTTCACAGATATCACCAGGTTTAATGCTAACTTTTTTGTTTATTACCTGTGGAAGAATACTTCTGTGTGACCCAGGTATTACAGCACATACACAGATTTGTGTGTGTGGTTGCACTCCTTGTGGTTTGCTTCTGCATGTGCATTAATGCTTGCCTGGAAATTAAGGGGAGGTTTTCAGACCTGAAGATCTGGGTTTGTGTGCAGCATCTGGTGCCAATAGATCACTGGATGGTCCTGCCAACTTCTCTACTGGGATGAAGAGAGTAAGTGCAGTCACCAAAATGGCTGCACTTTGTAGCTGCTATTAGCTTTGTGCTCATTTATTGGTACATGTATCAGGACACAAATACTAGAGTGTTACAAAACTGGTTTGTCTGCTCTATGTATCTGACTGCTGTCTGCTGCTGTTACACCAGCTAGAGGTTTGGGGTTTTCCTTAACAATTTTGTAATTCACACTGTAAATATGCTGAAGAGTAAACATCTAGCTGGTGTCAAAATGCCTGGGTTGCATTACAAAGAAATAATTTTAAATTCTGCTTTTCATCGGGTACCTTGTGGGCTTGGGCAGACCATGTAATCTTTATGTTATCTGTAAAATGGATTGAAAAGTTCCTTCTCTGAGTGGTCCAATTTCTACCAAAGACCTGATGCTTCCTCAGCATTGAGAGGGGAACTCCTTCTGGAGTCTAGGAAGACACAGGATACGTTCAGCTTTGTTTACAGTGAGAAGCTGGGCTATAGCAGCAGGCTTTCTGAGGGACTTGACTGGAGATGCAGGCTTTGCTAGTCACACCGATCTGCCCGAGGGTTGTCTGATGGCATAATTATCTTAAGAGTGAAAAGAGCATCAATGGTGGTGAAAGTTCAAGGTGTAAATTGGCATCTTCATCCTTGTGAGTTCTGCAGAAGACTAGACTCAATTCTTAAGCAGGTCTTTAAGTCCCCTAATGGCCTACGTGTGGTGTTCTGGAGTGCAGAAAAGCCAATTTCAAAGTGTAAGTTGTGACCACCTGGGAGTTCTCAGCATTTTAACTAAATCATAGGAGGCCTGGGAACAAAGCTGGTTTAAGAGTCAAAGTGAAAATATCCTGCTAGTTCCTGCTATTTAGAAGACCTACTATGTGGTAAAAAAATCAGGTCTAGTTGAGTGGCATTTGGCAGCCTGTGCTCCCTGGAGAGCTGGGATGAGAGGAAAGGCACAGTCAGGAGAGGACAAAATTCCCCTGACAGAGCTGTTCATGGAAATTTACTTCTTTTTTCATTATTGTCTTGCTTTAACTGGATTATTTATTCCTCATATGTGATGACTTGGGAATCAAGAGTTCAGGAATTCCTGGCCCTAAGTCAGATGAACCACATAAACCTCCCTCTCTATAAATAGTGGCAGTATCTGTTTATGTTATAGTAATGTTGTGGGCATTAGTTGCTTAAAAACTTTAAATATCAAGGTAGCCTTATTACTAACAGATGTCTCTCTGACCCTGTGAGTTGGTAGCACAAAGCTTCTGAGTGTTCAGACGAGGTGTTTTGGCATAGAAGGTTTCTATAGTTCTGTGGATGGGAGGGAAATTCTGCAGGAGAGGAGGAGCTCAGGTAAGAGCAGGGTAGCTGAGCAAGGGTCATTGGGAAGTGTGCATGGAAAGAAAGTTGTAGCTTGTTGATTGTCGTGCAGCTGACTGGAAGAACAAGAAGAGAATGAGGGAACCCAAATGTGGGAAAGGAAATGGCATTTGCCTGCCCTAACACAAGAAGAGATCCGAGATTCTTCTTTCTGTGGACCTAAGCATCATCAGAACATCTTTGTCTGTCTTAACGGTGTTGCTCTCCAATTATGATAATCTCCTTTGCAAAAGTAGCTCTCTGATTCACTGAGCTCTCTCTCTCTCAAGCTGGAATGGTTTGTGGGACCCCAACTGAAATGCAAATTAGCTGTAGATGTCTCTCTTCAATTCACACTTCTTGGAAGAACTGACACAATTCTTGAAAATATCATAATGTTTCTGTGATGTGCGTGCTCTTTGTTACATACATAATGTCGCTAATCTGAATCACACCCCTCTGCTTATGGTCTGCCTGAAAGTGTAATGTATGCAAATTGCACAGCGTGTGGTATTTTTCACTGAATGTGCGATCTGGTGATCTCATGTCAAAACAAAAGTTATTTTTCCAGAGAAAGGAGAAAAAGGAGGGAGGGGGGAGTATCCTTTACCAGGAGGAGACCAGGCAAACTGTAGCGGTTAATGAACATATGCACACCAGCTCCTAAAACCTCAGGATTTTTTTTCTTTTTAACTTGAAAGCCTAACCCCTTTCTAAATAGGGGTTTATTAAAATAAGTTCAGCAGACATTGTTTCTTTGTGATGATTAGTTGTATAGTGGGTAAAGGTAGCTGACTCATTTCCAGTTCTCTTCTGTAGCAGTCAGTTTTTGCTTTCTGAATGTTCAAATTGTAAATTTTCCTATTTAAAAATGCCTGGGTTTAAGTTCTTCATTTTGAAACAGTGTTGCACTGAAGCCTTTTGACCCATCAAATGATACAGAGAATCCATAAAAATGAAATGCATATTAGGTGTAATGCCTAGGAAGCTATTTTCTCTGATTTTAAAGATGCTATTTTACAGAATATGAATAATGAAAACTCATTTTGCAACCATAACCATTTTCTACATCTATTAGAACTTCTTGTAATCATGATTAGAGAGCATTGTAATAGGCTTGTTGAAATACACATAGCACCTCAAAGAGCTACGCTCTTAAGTAGAAAAGATATAAGAGATGGGAGAAGAATTAAATGCTATTCCTGTTCTGCTATTAAGAGAACCTGAGGAGCAGTGAACTTTAGTGGGCTACTCAGGGGTAGTGGCTGATAGGTGAAAGAGGTGAACTCTACACCTGACCTCTCTTATCCTGACCTCTCAACTTCTATACTGTGATATCACAGTGTTGCTGTTTGACAGTTACATATTATGTGAAGTGATAGTGGCTGCTTGCAGCACAAGAGTCATGTAAGCAGGACTAAAGTTTATTAGCATACCCTAAATAGTAAAAATTTAGGATAGCTGGACCTTAGATCTATGTTGTTGTATCTTGATGTCTTGCTGGTCTTGCGTACCACATGTTGCTGAGGCAACAAAGGAAGCCATGTGTTCTCAAAGGAGATAAAAGTAAACAAAGCGTGACTCACCTTGAGGAAGTACTTTTCCCTGGACTAAAACCTATCTATTGTGTCCTTTTGCCAGCTGAATCCCAGAGTTTCCATGAACAAAACCAACCAATCAATCTGTGTTTGTCTAACATGCACCCAAACTGTGAAGAGTTGCTGCCTTCCAGGAGTTAAGCTAGCATCACTTGAATTGTTTTTGCAAACCCTTTGAGCTGACATTTGGAGATGACTGACCTACACTGTGTCACTGTGAAACACTTTTACAGCACTGACAGAGAACTATCACTTCACACCTGGTGCCAAGGGTAGAAGGTTAAAATCCTTTATTACATGAAGAAACTTCTGCATCTAATGCAGTCCTGCTGAGGTCTTGTCTTTCTTCGTACTTCCAGTATTGTCATGTTGATGAAAGTGTAAACTAGAGGCACCTTTGTCAGGGTGACTGAAAATATGTGTGTGATGGGACTGTTTAGGACGAGAGGAAATAGCCTCAAGTTGTGCTAGGGGAGGTTTAGATTGAATATTATGAAAAATTTGTTTACTGAAAGAGTGATTAAGCACTGGAACAGGCTGCCCAGGGAAGTGGTGGACTCACAATCCCTAGAGGTGTTCAAAAACCACATAGACGTGGTACATGGTTTAGTGGTCATGGCAGTGTTGGGTTGATGGTTGGACTTGATGATCTTAGAGGTCTTTTCCAACCCTAATGATTCTATGATTCTTTGTAGCCATTTAAGTTGAATTATTCATACCAGCCCATAATTAGCTGTATTTGTTAGTAGTTTGCTATTAAGACATCCTGGAATAGGAGCCTTGTGTACTTGGCTTTGTATTCAAGTTGATGATGTTTGTTTCAGTAAATGTGTGGTGTTTCGACCATATGCTCAAATGTTAACATGTTTAATGCCAGCAGCAGAGTATTTACATTAAAGAACATGAAGCCAAGTTAAACTCAATTGCAACTTTATTAACTGGATTACAGTATTATCAGCAAGAGCCAGCTGTGATAATCAATTGAATGATCTCTTGCTTTTTTTCCCCCTCTTTAATTTTCCAAACAGGCTGAGTTAGATCTGCCCTTGTAGGAAGCTGTGCTCTAATTACTACCTGAAGTCCTAGTGCAGTAGGGTGGAGGGGGTTCCTCTTAGACCTGAAACCCTTGAGAGGGAGGGGTAGAAAGGCAAGTATGTCAGGGATTTTATTCCATACTCCCTCCCTCTCAAGGATCTAGAAAACGTTACATGCTTTCTTTCGACAGTGCACAATTTTAGCTATGGTAAATTAGGCAGTAATTCTGGGAGACAGATTTTACCGGTAAGGTGAGGCAGTTGAGTAGACTGTCCCCAGCAGGTTGTGGATGCACAATATCTGACTGTAGCAAATGCCTCCTGAGGTTTCCACTCTCAGATCAGGCTTGCAAAGACTTATAGTTTTGACTGTATAACTGAACTAAGGGCATCCTGGTAGAGATGGCTAATGGAGGGGTAACCAGACTAAACAAGTCAACAGATTTGAGGAAGTGGTAACTCTGAGCAAGGCATGGTGCGAATGGTTAGTGTTGGACATGTCTTCTGCTCTGTTGCAGCAAGGGGAAATGGTCTGTTCATAGGTGGTGTCAGAACAGAGACTGCAGTGCAGGAATAAAATCTCTGTGCTTTGTTTTAAACAGTAATGAACAGGTTGTTGCCTAGTGGAGTCACAGCTAGTGGTAGGATGATGTGACCATGAACCTCAGAATAAGCATTCAGCCTTCAAAAAACCCCCTAAAACAACACCCTAAGAGCAACCACAAACTCTGGATGTTCATCATGCCAGTTTGGAAAGAGGATGAGAAAAGTCTTTCTTTTTACAGTTCCCCTTTCCATCTGAAAAAGAGAACCATCTGAGAAGCACAGAAAGCAGAAGTTCAATGACGCTTATACAGTTTGTTTGTTGGCAAACACTAGGTTGGGGGTTTTTTCTTTTTTCTTTGGTTGTTTTTTTTTCTTTTCCTTCTTTCTTTTCCCCCATCCCTTTTCCCCTTCCAAAGTTCTTAATTCCAGTTAGGCCCATTCTGCATGATCTTGGAGAGGGCTGACAGGGAGTTAGCATCATAGAGTGAACTAGCCACAAGTGATTTCTGCAGAATATGGACCTTTGGCATCCCTTGTGTGTTTTGTGTGCAATATGGCTGCCCTTCGAGAAGTTCTGCCACCTTGTTGAGACACGAAGGCAGCAGAAGGGGCACAATGAAGAATGAAAAGCTGAGGAACTTACACAGAGGAAAAACTGGGAACAATAGAGCTGTAGACTTTTCTCCTTGCTTTTCTGAGGCTGGGAATGGTGGGTGCTCAGTCAAGGTGAGGGTTTGTGCACTCAGTTTTGGAGAGCACAGGTTTGTAGGAGAGAGTGTTGGAACTGGTGTTGTCTGGGTGCTCAAGGTGAGAGGAGGTGGTACTCTGGAGGTGAGATATATGAAAATGGGAGAGAGAGAGAGATTAGGGTTCTTAGACCATGGAGATGGAAAAATAAGTGGGGTTTTTTGAGGGATCTTTTTTACCACCTTGTGTGCTACTGCTTTAATTTTACACTCACGAGCAGGAGCAATGAAAGAGACCTCTCTGCCTTGTTTGTTTGTCAGTGCCCGTCAGCTTTTCTGTATCACTTGACAAAACCCTGTGACACATACTTTGACCACAGCAGCTTGTTTCTCATTCTGAGAATATAGTCAGACTGTGGTAATGCTTAGAAAGGGTCTATACAGATGGTAGCCTCAACTTCCCCAGTTATTTTAGGCCCCAACCACTTCTGAAAGGAGGATGAGCTTAGGGGAAACAGTTGATTCATTCACTTTTAAAAGCCATCAGGCTCTCAAGCCATCTTGTGTATTTTCTTAGTTACAGTGTCTTCTCAATAAAAGATCCTGTACGACACAGGCACTGACCCAAGGAGGAAAAGAGTAGTTGGAAATCTTAGAAGGAATGGAAGGAGGATTTCTCTGTATGCCAAGACACTTGATTTTCTGAATCATTTTTTTTTAATGTTTCTTGAATGTACTCAGTGACTTTGTCCAATTCCTTGTAACAACCTAGAACAGACAATGGATTTTTCATTAAGGTGATCACATATGGAAGTTGGTTGGAAAACAGTTCAGTGGTGCAGGCAAATGAAAAGAAGCTCAAACCATAAGAAAATATGTTTGGGCAGAGAGAGCTACATAAAGAAGAAGCTAAAATGGAAATGTTATTGAAAAAAAACAGTGGGCTTAAGTCTGAGTTAATTTTTCTTCTTGGAGTAGTTGAAAAATCATCTCTTGCATTCCAGATCCCAAATTTAAAGTGCAGTCATGCTTTGTGAAACTGAAGACGTGTGACAGATGCTGAGTTCTACGTGTGATTTAGCAGTTATGGCAAGTGGCAGATTTACAGCATCAGGTCTTTCAAGTTTTATTGCAGACTGAGTCATTTAGTGACCTTTGGGTGACTCTTGGTTAAACACCTATATAGGGAGCTTGATCTTGAGCAGCGAGGAATGACCACAGCTTTCCGGGGCTTCCCTTGAGCTTGGCCGAGACCCAGGCAGCGGAGCAGGGACGGCCGCCCTGTAACACGCCGTGCTCCTGCCTGCCATCACCAGGGGTAGCTAAGCTGCTGCCTTCTCCGCCTTTCTCTTCCTTCACTCGCTCTTCCTTGCCTGGCAGAAGGGGCCAAGAGAGTAACCACAGAGCTTCCCCCCTCCCTGCTGGGCTGGGCCAGGAAAGGGGAAGTGGTGCCGTGTGTCGGCCCAAGGGCCACTTTCCTGGAGGCATGCTGCTTCCTATGGAGGTGTGTGTGGAGATGTGGGAGTCACGGTTGTTGCTTTTTCCTCCCCTGCCCCGATGCAAGATTTTTGGTTGAAAGCCCCAAAGTTTGCTTTTTGGGTGTGGAAATGAGTTTATGACAAATGTTTCAATATCCTGAGTGGAAAAATGCCTTTTGAATCTCCAGGAGACTTAGAGGAGGTGAGGGAAGAGAGAAAGTAAAAATGAGGAGAAATGACAGCTTCATCCAGATCAGCTTCCGAGTTAATGCCACATGGCAGTCAGATGACTGAGCACAACTCCATGGCTATGTGGTCACAGTATCCACATCCTCACTAAGGAGTTTGTTGCTTACTTCACAAGGACAGGTCAGGGAAAGGGAAGGCAGGGAGGCTGCTGGGACCCACTGACATGTGGCATGGGAGAGTATCTGGTGCTGTGCTTCGTGCTGGGACAAATGAAAATAGTGAACCTTTGTCACAAAGCCTGATTCTGTGAAAACCCAGCCATACAGGGCAAAGCAGCACAAAGAATTCTCTTGCAGATGCGTAAATGCTCAAATACTCCTTATCTGCACCTTCAGCATTGACTTTTTTTCTATGAAGGGATGTGGCAACAGGTCTGGGGCTACTGGCAGGCACAGGAAGAAGAATTCAGCTGCATGGACAGTATTTACTGTCACATTTTCTCCAGAAAAACAACTGTGGGTGGGTCTGGTTTTAGGGCTTATCTCTTCACACTAGGTTTGCATATCATGCATGGTGTGCATACCACAGTTTGGGAAGTCTTGACCTGCTCCAGAACTTCAGTACCTTATGCTGAATGTGTTTTAAACTGCTTTGGTTATTTCATGAGACTGTTAGGACATGCCTACTCCACTATTTTCCATGAAAGTCTACTATGTTTTGGTAAAAGAGGAGTGGGATTATATGAATTTGAGAGATCTCAAACATGTTGGTCGAGACTGCTGTTTTTCCTTCTTTCTTGAGAAAAACCCCATCAGCCCCCAAAACACAAAAGATCCTGAAAATAAAGGTTATTTTTTTCATGTTCAAGCTAAACAGCTGTTTTTTCAGCTGTTGCAGGTATTAAACAACAGCAAGAAAATCCTCCATTATGACCTGTCACAGGAAATAATCCTTTCTTGATCATGGTGAACAGCTGGGTTCATTGCTTTTCCTACATTAGTAATCCTCAACTTCTCAACTTCTTACTTGCATAATGGCTTGTCAAAATTTTAACCTAACAGTATAAAAAAAATGAAACAATGAAATTGCAGATGTTTAAGTGCATCCTTGGGACTCATAAGTTATGGGAGCTACAGTGAATTGCTGTCAGTGACCAACTTTGAAGATATTTCCCCTTTTTTGAAAATGCTGAATGCTTTTGACCTTTCTCCCCATTGCAATGCAAGTGACCACCTAATAACACCACTTCTATTTTATTGCTTTTTGGTGATAATAAATAACATTTACTTTCCAATGGTGACACTTGAATTATGCAAATCAAATGCTCACTAATAGCTGTTTTTCAGACCCCAGGAATCAATGGTATAATTTGTTCTTTAGTAAATAGGTCAGGGGAAATGCAACAATGACAAAGGTGGGCAGTTGCCTTTTGGATCCTCTGGTTAACTACATGTGTGCTGCATAATCACTTAAAAAACCCAAATGCCAATAAGCCCAGAAAACTGGTGACCTGTATAAATGTCAGGAAATGAAAAACATGGTTGGAATTGCTGTGTTTTGTGTTGTTATTGTCAATAAAGGGACCGTTGCCAGTTTATTTCACTTAACAAATATCAGTGGAAGGAATCCTGAAAAATCATACTCTGAGAGTATCCTGTAGGCGTCCTTCACTTGGCTACCAACATGTTTATTTCTGGCTTGAATCTGCTTATTGTTTAGATTAAAATCTGCTTTGCATGGTCAACATAGTTGAAAGCGAGCAGATTGCCTTCCGACTCCTACATTATCAACAGCAGAATAATTGCAATCACAACTAAAAAGGCAGGAAATAACATACATTACTTGAAGACACACACCACTTTTGTGTTCATGGATTTTGAAGTTATTTTCCCTTCTCTTTCTCCTGCTCTCCAATCAAAACAGAACCCTGCCCCTGAAAAGCAGCAAAAACTCAGGAACAAGCAAACTACCCCCAAACCTGAGAAGCAGGCAGCTGTGATCTGTGATTGCTGGGACAAATAAAAATGGGGGTTTGCTGTGTCGTTTCTAGAATTGTAGTTGAGATTGGTGCTGTGATTGCATTGTTGCAGCATTACAGAAATAAAAGCACAGGGCTGTCCTGAGGCAGAGTTGCCAGACCCAGCCAGAGCAGAAACCCAGCACCCTGCAGACATGTTTGAATCTGGTATGTAGCAGTGCAAAGTAACTTCTGGGTGACGTCTGTACTCTCATACATACACCAGCCAAGGTCATTGCAGATGGATGACTGCATGGGGTGGGAGTCTAGAAGATACCATGAGGAGAAGTGAAGACAGCAGGGTCATGAGGAGAGGACTTGGAAGGAGAGTTGTGCTTTGCACCATCATATACATTGAAAGCAGTGTGATAGCCGTAGCCGAAAAAGGTGTGTTTTAACAGGGAGTAGATGTTCTCCATGCCGTGCTTGTCTCTTCCCTTTACCATCATTCTGACACTTTAAGTTTTTTAAAGAAAATTAGGGTGTAGGAGTGTGAGACACCTTATACCTCAAAGAATCAGTAGGTGAATACCCGTTCTTTGAAGATAAGCACAGTCTGTCCCAGAGGACTTGTTGATCATCCAACAGCAATTTGATCTCAATCTCTGTTGGTTCAGTGACTTGAAGCACTGTGCTGGCATTGTTATTTAGGGCGTTTTATGTAAACCTGTATGAGCTGGTTTATCCTGTTTAGAGACTAAGCTAGTTCTCCCATTCCCACAACTGAATCTAACAACTTTGTTGCAGTGACTGCTTTCCCTACTGGTCTCTGAACTCTTAACTACATCACAAACAAAACAGCTATGACCTCTGTCTTTGACTGAGGTTGTCAGAGTTTTCTTAATATGAGACAGGGGATACTTCCTTGCCTTGCTTTGGAAATTAAATCTGTCTTTAAAAAAGGACGGTGGTATCTGAAGAACCTTTGTTGCACTGTTTCTCAGGCTGTGATCCTGGACTGCTGTTCAGCCGTCCAACATGGAACGTTATCCCAGGGAGATGCACAGATAAAATGCTCAAGCTGTACCATGTGTGTGCTCTCATGTATGTCAGCAACTCAACAATGTGAGAGGAAATGGGCAAATAAAAATAGCAGACATACAGAGTTTTATCCTCATTTTTTGTTAGGAGATTTTAATAAGTAACAGGGCAACAAGCATGGCCTTCATATTGTTTCATTTCCTAAAGGGGCAGATAGTCCTTTGATTTATTTATTTCTCAGTTGTTGGGAAGCATTTCGCTTGGGCTGTGTTCTGGTGGGTCTGGTTGTCATAGACAAGAGGTGTCGTCTCTCCTGCCTCTGATCTGGAGCATTGGCTTTGCAGGCACTGGTCTGCAGGAAGAGCTAGCACACCTCCCATCACAGCTGGCTCATGGTCATCTAAACTCGGAAACCATTTGATCCTAGTTTTTCACACCTAAATCCTCAGACACAGACAGTCCTGTTATTGCCATTGTCAGAAATGCCTCCTTTATCTTCACACATCCATCTGGCCTGAGCCATAGACGGGCTGCTCTACCTGCAGTGCTCAATTTAGGCAGCTTTCAGAGCGGTCTTTTTACACAACGGCTCGGAGGTCAGAGTGCTCAGTTCTCTGATTTCTGAGGAAACTCAGCCCTTATGAAACTGAACAAATGAGTCTGAGTCTCAGCAAGTAGACAGGGAACTCTCTTTAATTCCCACATCCTGAACGAGTGCTCCAACCACTAAGGAAGGGCAAGGAAACTGCTGCTTCCTCTGACCACTCTGTGTAGTAAAGATGTTGCCCTTCCTCATGAAAGCAAAGGGGTAGGCAGGACAGAGCTCAAAGTGCTGAACTGCAAATGAAAAGAAGGTCCTCCTGTTGCTCTGCATGAAGAGCCTGAGCCCCTAGAAGAGGTGGGTTTAAGGAGCTTCTCTCTCTTTAGTGCTCCTTGGTGCTGGAGGAACCAGCTTATCTTGCAGCAAGCTGCTCTGTGTGGATTGCACTCTGAAGCATCAAGCCCTTTTCTCACACGTTGTCTGGGGAGTCTGCTTGCTGAAATTACAACTGTTGCTTCTGCTGCAAAATCTAGAGAGTCGAGTTAAGTGCTTTTGTGTAGCATTGCTGTGGGAGAACCCTAAGTCCACCAGTAGATTAATAGTTTGTTCCTTAGGAGGCATTAACACAACGCTCTTGAAGTATGTACTTACACAGAGAAGTAGCAGCATTTGGTATTACTTTCTTCCTAAACCCTCCTCCCAGCAGTCTACATATTAAATATACATTAACTCCCTCAATAATACACAATTATGACAGTTGAAAGAGAATGAGAGGAGCTAGCATAAAGCCAGACCCAGTGTCCCACCTGCGCTGCAGGCTGCTGTCAGAGCACCTGCCAGTCAGGATTTGCATCTGTGCGACTGTTTCTTTCCTGAAAAAATAAAAAGACCAAAAAAAAAGCAGGCTTCCTTCCAGGCTGCAGCCCTGATAAAGCTTATCAGTCATAGCAACAGCAAAGGTACAGCAAGGGGAGCTTATACCACTTGCATCACTGTGCTCTTAGAAGTATAAATGACACAGCGCTGAAAATTGGTTCCGTGCATCTCGTGGCACTTCTGCTGCTGGTGGGACATCTACCAGCAGTACAGAAAAAAATCCAGCTGTAGCAAATGTGAAACCTGCACTGATATTTCTGTGGGCCTAACAATCCATTTCTCAGTGTCCCACTTGTATGTAAAATACATAATAAAATATTTGTATGGGAAAAAAGCAGTCCAGTTTGTCTTTCTAGCTCTAAGCTCTAAGCTGGTGGTCTAACGCCCAGAGTCCTGGAGATCTACACATTACTGTAATTCAAGAATGGATGGCATCTTTCTCTTGAATAAGCAGCATGCTAAGCAGGAGAAATAAGAAAAAAAGCACCTTTCCAAATGGCTGGTATAATGCTTTGGCATTTCCAAAGGTTGCTCTGGATGTTCAGCATTTACTCTGGTAGCCCTGAACTCTGAAATTTCAGTGTATTGCATTCATTGCTTTGGATAGATGCCTTCTTTCTTTCTCAGCTAGGACTAAGCACTGAGACAATTGTAGTTTCAAGATAATAATGTCTTTAGTTAAATAAACCCAAGACTCTGCCTTTTTTTTTTAAACGTAGCTCTAACCCATTTGTTGCAAATTATAGCTTTCTGTGTTTGCATTGCTGTGAATATGCTGGTTCCTGATGTGGGCTCATTAATAGATTATTTCCTTGTTAGCTGTAGGTAAAGCTTTGACCTAGAGCTGATTAGGGAAAAGAACTTCTGTATCTATTATCTTTTCTCGCTCATAATTAGTATAATTATGCTTCCGTGGCCTCGACAGAAATCTCAAACAGTCTGCTGTGGAGCCACAGAAACCATCTGGACTGCAGGGATGGGAGTGTGCTGTTGGGCAAGGGGTGGCCGGGTTCTGTAGTGTCAGGGAAAAGCTGAATTACAGCATCACAGAAAGTAACCAAACCAGCAGAGAGAGAGCTCCCTTCCTCCCCACCCAGTAAATCCAATTAACCGGGAGGAATGCACAAAGCAGGTTCTATCATTTCCACTCTTTTTTAAGACAACTTGCCACACCTATGAGACAGAATCATTTAAGAGCACAGTATTTCAGTTTATAGGTGGAAGTCACAGGCAGTATGGAGGAGGAAAGCATCCAAATGAAACCACCCTGGTTTTGACCTAGTACCACAGCTTTTTAGCAGTGTGCTCACCTGCTCCCTGGTGGCTTGGGCTGGTTGTGAGTGTTCACAGCTGTGCAGAGCAGGTGAGACCAGAAAAAATTCAGCCCTGGGGTGGGGGCTGCTCTCCCCAGGTGTAGGTAGGATTTCCCTTCCCAGGGTGCACTGGCTGGCCCCAGTGCAAAGGCCAGCTGCCTCTGAAGTCCGGCTACGAAACAAAAGCAAGCAGGACTTTTTTCAGGGTAGATCGTAGCTACCTTTAGGGGGAAGCAAGTTAAAAAGGTGAGTTCAGTTTAGTACCTTTAGCTTTCATGTAGCTCTGGTGTTTTTTGTATGGAATTCTCTGTTCCTGAGGTCTCAAATGAGCCCAGTTAAAGCTTGCTTTAAAAAAGATCTGGCTAAGCTACTGGTGTGTCTGGAAAGTGTTGAGCAGCTTAACTGGCAAGAAATCTCGAAGCTTAACCCTTGAAGTGTATGTTGGAGGGCGCTAACAGCTGCTTTTGTGTTGTCTCTTGCCCTTCCCACTATATTTGTGTTGTTTTTCCTTGTAGTGCAACTGGACTGACTGGATTTAACAGGACTGTTGCTCTTTAAGGCCATCTCAGATATCATTGCTGTGGTACTATGGAAGTGTAATTCCCTTCATGAAATGGCAGCTGTAGCTAGGCACCTCCCAGCAGGGCTGGGATGCAAAGTTCAATAGACAGAGAAAGGAGACTATGGTAGTAGGTAATTGCGAGGGTGCAGCAGGTGCTACTTCTTCCTTGGGCTCAGGGCTTGGGGTCCCCACCTCACACCTTGCAGTGGAGTTCTCCAGTGGGGTGGGAACAGGTTGTTGTTCAGTAGGAGCTGCCTTTATCCGTCCTTTTGAATTAATTTTGCAACCTGAGAGAGCTGTAGTCTGAGTGCCTGTATCTGAAGTGGAGAGGTTCTAGTGTTTCATGATCTTCTCAGTGTAATGATAAATGCATGAGCAACCCCTGGAAGAGAGGGGAAAGCTCAGGCTCTGGGATGCTGTTAGCTTAAGTGCTAGGATGCTTTCTTGGGAATTAAGGGTTATAAATTTGGATCCTCTCCAGAACAGAGGTGGGGGTTATGGCCTAATCTACCACATCTCAGCTAATTGCCAAACTAGTTTTGGTCTGAAGGAGTCCTGCTCTAAGAGTAGGACTAGAGGTGCTTGTTTTCAATCAGAGGTTGCACATTGTGAACCAGCAGCGCTGCTGCTTAATACAGCCCTGAAGGCCCCAGGCAGGTTGTAGGAGCTTCTGCCAGGGATCTTGGGCTGTGCTACTTGTCTGTCCTTGCATCTCCTCTTGAAGTGTACCTGATTGTCCACGGGCTTTGAGTAAGCTCAGTGGTTGTGTTAATGTGGTCTCAGGGCTGGTGATCAGTTGGATCCTGTAGTGCTACCTGTGGAGCTGCTCGAGTTCCTCTTTGGGCTGTATTCCTTGCTGTTAGCCCTAAGCCTTGCCAGGAAAGAAATCACTGGAATGTGTGAAAATACTTTACATTGTAGACTCCTTGGCAATTGGCAAGGAATAGTTGGATTTTTTTGTTTGTTTGCTTGCTTGTTTTCACCATATGACTTCTAAAAAAATTAAAACTTAATTCATTAAATGCAAAACGAATCCAATTATAAATTGCGAAAGCATTCTGGGTTGTGCTGCCCTGTCCTGTCGTGTAACCATCTGTGTTCTTTCTGTACTCTGCATGTGATAATATAACCTGGGAGGGAGTAGGGTGTCTGTGCTCCCATGTCTCTGGCTCCTTGCCTGAATGTGTTCCATAAGCAAAACCAAAGATGAGCTGTGATGTGGGGTGTGTCATGGGTTATGGTTTGATGTGGCAGGGTGTGAATGTGAGGCTGTGCTTGAGGCTCTTGTGATATGCCGTGAGAAAGTAAAAGGCTTGTGTGTGTCACTGGTGGAAACAGAAAAGCTATTTTGTGATGTATGGAGGATCTCTCTCCTGCATTGAACTGTTTTCAGGCTGTGATTAAAGGCTCTTACAACTAATGATTATCTGATTTTTTTTTTAATACAACATCAATAGGACTGTTTAGTTACTACAATAATTAACACATTTTGGAAGTAAATACGCAGTTGAACATAAGAACTTGTGTGTCTAAACTAGGCTGGTGTCTTGGGGCCCAAGGAAACAGATAAAAACCTCTTGTGAAGAGGAATGATGCCATTTAATCCCAAGTTAACAAAGAGAAATTTTAGATAGTAAGCAGAGGAGAACTACTGCATCCTGAAACATTTCAAGCTTCAGCTACCTTTTCACTAATTTTAAGAGACTTAGTTCCAGCTAAGAAGTGTGACTTGGTTTATTAACTGGCTGTCACTGACCTTTCTCTCTGTTTACTTATGCTGCTAATGCTTTCTGTGCATTACAGCAAGAAATCATAGTTTACACTTTCTTCCTGTGGAGCCTTGCAAGCATTTACTTTTCACCGTGAAACCTCTCCCTTCAGGTGATAAGGAGCAACCTGTGTTAGAAGCATAGCTACTCAGGCACAGCTCCCAGTTGTGCTGGGTGGAGGAGGCTGAGGAGTGCTAATGAGCCATAGTTGAATAGGTCCACGTTTCAATGGGGACAAGCCCAGCGTGAGAAAGGCTGGCGCAGAGCAGGTGCAGGAACTAGATGATCTTAACCTGTTTACACAACTTACTGATAGTTTACCAAGCAAATAAATAAACTTGCATGCTGACTGTATCCAGAAAAAGTCAGGTCATTTTGCAAAACATCTGCTTTAGTTACAGAAGTATATGTGTTTTCTTGTGAAAGTTACTGAAAAAGAGTGAGACTGAGACTGACTTTCTTCTAATCTGTATGGAAGTTCTGGCATTTGCTCCTGGAGTTTCCTTACCTCCTGTTACCATAAAGTATATTACTTTTTATCTAGATTTCTCTGAATATAATTTCTTTTTATTAGCAATCCAGTCATCATGCCATCTTCCAGCCTAAGAATTAGGCATCAACTCCTTTCTTCTTTTTTTGTTTTCAAGGTGCCTTAAAATCAAATAGAAAACCCTGCAGTCTGGGTGTGCCTCCCATGTGAGAGTACTTGAAGTGATTTGATTGATTTGTTCTTCACTGACTTGCTTTTGAAAGTATCCAAAATGAGAGGCTTTAATGTTCTTTTTTTTTTTTTTTTGTGCCTCTCTCAAAATGAAAGAGATGAAAGGGTCAAAATGCATATCAATAAATCTTGACTTCTACATAGCATTTTGGTTTAGATCCCATTCCTTGCCACTCTGCCTTTCTATTAATTTTCTTACTGGTTAAAAGTATGCTCTTTATAATGTTGGCTTCCGTAGGTGTGGTAAACATGTTATTGAGTGGCTAGGAAAGGAAGTAGAGAGAATTTTGAGGGGGTAAAAAAAGAGGAGAGGAATAATGAGAGAGCATCAGTATGATTTCTCATCTTCTGGAAATGCTTTGAGCTGCAAGCTCCAGGAGCTGTGTTTTGGTGGCTGGAACCTGGTTGGATATTCCCTTCCAGAGTCATGTGTGAGCTCCTGTCAATGGCTGAAGTTTTTTGTTCACTTTCTGGAATGAGGATGGGCAGTCACAGTAATAAAGCTCCATGGCAGAAAAATATCATGAGGGCACAAGCAGTTTTTTCTGAACTGATGGAAGGCAGTGGACAAGCGCACAGAGCAAGACTTCAAAAAAAGTTACTAAAATTATCTGCTGTGAGCAGAAGTAACATAAAGATAAACAGAAGTCACCTAGTAATGCCTTTTTAAAAATTTTTTTTTTTCCTCTCAAAATTTCTTTGCTAGCTGGTGCTGTTGAGTCAGTGTGGTGAGCCTGGTAGAAGAACAGAGAGCTTTGAAAAGATGCTATGACTCCTGCAAAGCTTCAGTCAGCATGTGGTGAGGTGTAAAGTGCCAAGGAGAGCATGATTTCTTAGTAGAAGGAAGATGTCTTGTTACTGATGCATAAAAGTTGGGGTGTCCCAAACAGAAATAACATTCTAGGTAATGGTGCTGACTAAAGACCCTGTTACCTTCTCTGTTAGGACAAATTTGTTTCTAACATGTTGGGCAAATGGATCTCTTTAGCAGCTGAAAATGGATGCAGAGAAGCAGATCTCCAAATGCCTGCAGGAATTTGGAAGCTGCAGAAACCCATGTGGCCCTGAAGAGGATTGACACTTTTTGCAGTTGTTACTGACGTCCTGGTACTCCCAGGACATTCCTGTGGTGCCGGCTCTGAAAGCTGTGTTCTGGCTGCCTGGATTGATTTGTCTGCTGAGAAACATTATGAATTGCCTTTTGGGAAGGACCTTTGGACAACTGAGCTATTGTGAGGGTTTTTCCCATCTTGAGAGGGTCAGGGCAGCGCCGTCTGAAATAGCTCTCACAGCCTGAGCTCAGCCTTGCAAGCAAGGCTCTGAGAAAACCATGCCTTTCACCAACCATCTCCTGGAATCTGTGCTACTTACATCCCATGTTTTGCAGTATACCACAGACTGCTTTGCAAGCAATCAAAAATTGTATAAACAAGGTCTACATTTATAAATCTATAATTGGAGGAAGAAGAAAAAAAATGTTTTAATGAGGATGGAAATAGATGTTAGCTATGTTAGGTGGCCAGCTGAGTGTTGGGTGGTTGATGCAAGACATTAACAAGAAGCTGAAGTACCTGTCTATATTCCAATAATCAGGTGGCTTTAAAAGGCTTCAAGCTGTGCACTCTGAAAACCTTGGAAGGCTCCAAAGGTTTGTGGCGTATTTGGCCGTGTACTTTCTATGGACTTAACAATGTTGCTTCATTCTTTCCCTTAAAACACAGTGATGGGGGGAGGTGGGAGGGAAGTGAGTGTGTGTGGAGGGTTTCTTTCTGTATCTATGAAGTTAAAGGAAGAGAATTTAACTTTTTTTCATCATTTTCATACCCCTGATGGACTAGAGAATGCATTTGAGTAAAAACTGTCCGTTACCCCAGGGCTGTTTGCTATCCCCAGCAGCTCTTTCAAGACCACTGCTGGTTAGTTGGGATGCAGCCTTTCTGCCTGCAGAGCTACAAACCAGTGGTAAGATGCACTTCCCAGCTTTACATCTAGGACAGTTCACTGAAGACAACTTGAAAAAGTTTTGCATAATGCTGTTTGGTTTGGTGTTTTGTGCAGTCCAGTGTGCCTGTGATGCTGAAAGCCAGTCCTGCTACGTTGAACTTGCTGTCTGAGACATTTAGAAATATTGTTGTTGAATTGTGTGGCACTTCTCCATCTAAAAGTTGATTCTGACCANAAGTTTTTTTTGCCCCGGGGGTTTTTTTTTTTTTTTTTTTTTTTTTTTTTTTCCTTGCAGCTAGCCAGTACTTGATGTGGTACAATTAGCATCAGAAAGAAAATCATTTTGTATGGATTTTTATGGGGGGAAAAAAGCAGTCAGCAGATCTGCATCTCTGGGGGGGTATTTTTTAAATTTTTTTTTTTGGACATGACAGCAACTTTCCCATTTATTGATGATGCAAATAAGATTTTATGAGTCATAATGAGGTATTTTATTGATTGTATTATGAAAAATCAATGAAAAAGATGCCCTGGCTGTCAATTCTGTGCTACCTACTATCTATGCAGTGACAGGTTTGACTGCTTACCACTGTGGCTGAGAAGAGAATACCTTGGGGTGCCCAATTATAGCAACGGTGAGAGGAAATTCAGACGAGTAATTTTGGCTTCCTTCATTGCCTTTATGTTGGCCTCTGAACTAGTGGCTGTTCCACTCCTTTCATATTTCACAGCAGCAAGAGCACTAATGGCAACTCTGCAATTTTGACTTCTCATGTCCGTGAGATTGAATCAATGCCTTTCCTTCCACATTTAGTAAAACAATTTTACACGCAGGCTGAGCAGCTATTCTTGTCTATACCTGCTTTGAGATGGGCTAGATGAACTGGAAGGTTTTATAGAAAGCTGCCTCTTTCATTCTTTTTCACTCACCACCCTCCTTTTTCTTTTCTTTTTCTTTTTATTAAACTGTAGATGGACAATGGAATAATTCTCTAAAGGAGATATTTTTAAGGCAAAGAAGAGGAAAAGCCAAGTGTTTTAATAGGGCTTATCTCATAAGGGGTGGAAGTTTAAAGCAGGAAAGAAGAAAGTTCACATAAACAGGAAAAAAAAAAAGCAGTTGAGCTGTCCCAGTTCAAGGATATGTGTTTCAGGTGCTGCTTCCATAGTATCTGAACATTTAAATTATTAATGTAGTTATTGCTATAACATTCCCATGTGGTTTGGAGCAGACCCTTTAGCAAGGCAACTGTGGCAGAGAAAAACAGCTAAGGGGCTTGGGTACCTAAAGCACGCTCTAAGCAGAGTTTAGATGCTGAGATCTGTGTCTGTGGTCCATATATTCCCTATTCAATCACTACTTACCTCTGGAGGTGATGCATCTCCCTGACATCTATAAACAGCTGGATTTTGCTTTCATACTTGCCCAGGACTGCTCAGAATGGGAGTCCCACAGCATAGCTTCCAGGGAAGTGTGTGTGACCTGACCCCAAAACAAAGTGTTCCTCTGCCTACGTTCCGATCAAAGCAGACTCATTTCTCTGGGGAACTGAGCTCCTGATGAACATCATGCCTATTTTGGCTGCTTTTAAAGTGTAGCTGGGGAAGGAGAGAGCCTACGAGGGAAGGTGCTTGCCTATGAAGAGGGAAGCAGGGGTCAAGTGCTATCTCTGAGCACTGGCTTTTAATGTGCTGTTTAATATTAACATCACATCCATAAGCGGAAATGAGAAGAGGCAGCAGAGCTCTCCATTCCCATACTACAAAGTCATGCTTCCCCTTAGGCATAGTTCTCTCCCTCTGGCCCAGCAATACGCTATTATAATTTGGGTTGAGTGGTGTGGAGTCTCCTTCCTTGAGGAGGGGCATGTTTTGGACTGATGCCCTCAAGCTCTCCCCTGCACTGAAGGCTTGAGTCTCTTCTGGCAGCTGTTTAGAAATGCTGACCTTGCTTCCTAACAGGAACCCAGCTGGTTTTTTTGAAAATGTTTGTGTGCCTGGTAGGCAAGAGATCTCTTCCCAGCTTCTGTGGCAAGAGGTCGTGTGTAACCTATAATCTCTCTTCTTAACTGTAATTGATTGATCAGAGTTAACTGAACAAGCAAGAACTTTGTTTGCTCTTTACCAGGAGCTGTTTGGGAATACTCGCTAGCAGCAGGGCATTCCACGGATCAAACAGCGTCTGCTCACTGCTTACTCCATGCTCCAGAGGTAAGCAGGAAGACATCAAATATACTGATAAGAGATTTGCTGCATAACACACATGCACGCGTCCTACCCCCAAAAGAGGGCAGTGGCTTTCCTAGAGTGATAGTCCATAAATTAGGCTGTGGAGAACTACCTACAGAGAAATCTACCAGACATGTGTCACTGATAACTATCAACTGGCAGCAAACTGTGTTCTTAAGAGGAAGAAATCGGCTGCTAATGTTCCCAGCTAGTCAGATGTCAGCTGTACCTGACTGACTGCTTGGCTGTGTATTTGAGTTAGTTCTCTGGAGCCTCACGACAAATGCATGAAAAGAGTACACTGGAATACTTGTTGAATTTGCAGAAACTTGTCAGGTCCTCTTCAGACTTCAGGAAATTCTCTTCTTTCCCTTGCACTTAAAATGTGGGGGTTTTGGGGTCTAAATATGTGTAATCCAGCTGCTTGCCTGCCTTTCCCTCGGGAGCAGCTGCTGCTGTGCAGCACTAGTGAGTGTGGCAGTGGAGGAGGAGGCAGCGGTGGCAGTGCCGCTTTCTTCACGTAACAGGCACAGCTTCAGAAGCTCTGAAACTTCATGGCTACACTTGACCTGGTTTTCTTGACAAAGGCACATCTGGTTTTCAGTTTGATTTAACCTGGAAACCATGCTTCTGCCTGTGCCAGGGCTAGGAATCCTGAGCTGCAAATCCTTCTGTAAAATGCCAGTGCTGCTGCTGGGGAAAGTTACCAAGATAATATATCTAAAACATTCTCCATGTCCTCTTGGTAGTCCTGTGAGAGAGGTTCACCTTTATTTTGTTACCTTACATGTCTGGGGTTTTCCCCAGCAATCTGAGTGCTGCAGACTGCCATACCCCCTTTTCCTCCATGTACTGTTTCAGTTTGGCTGGTATCACCCAGCACCTCCTCACAGTGTCATTGTCTTGATATAGATGAGCTTCTTCTGTGCTACCATTACATCAGACAGTGCTTGTTGCCTGGGGTTTTGAACCTGAGGAGCCCAGTGTGTCCTCAGCTAGGCATGAGTGTTGTGCTATGGCCTTGGGCCACATCTTCCCTGGAGTACCTCAGCTGAGGAGTTTCTGCAGCTCTCCCAAGGGTGCCACAGGAGCCTGGGCCAGGGTGGAAATAGGCTGCTCTTGTTTGTATCCCATGTCCAAGGCATTGGTGTGCTTTAGTGCATGTGAGCAGGTCATTTTCATCTGAAGGGTTGGGAGAATCACTGCCTGCAAACCACAGCCCTCTGACTGCTTGCTTCTGGGATGAAGAGTGTTAACAGCAGAGACACAACAGAGGGGAGATTTGCCAAGGTTACTGATTGTAAGACTGTATAAATTCTTGAAGAGCAGGCAAGCCTGAGGATTTAAAATTCTGCCTTATACGGTCCCTTCCAGTATCCTGCCCTCCTGCCTTTGGAAGGCTGTGCAGATGCCGCAAGGGTTCAAATACAGATCTGATACATGGAGTCTGGATGTTTTAAACCAGGGCCTGAAGGGCTGATGTGCAAAGCAAATGTGCTGGGGATGGTGGTGGAGAAGGGAACAGCTAATAGATGTTTTCCCTTTGCTTGACATCTGTCACCTCCCTCAAGCCAGCCTTTCCTCTGTTTATAGCAAACCATTTGCTCCCATTAATTAGAACTGGATTCCTGCCATCTGACCAGCTTTGTGCCTGTAGAAATATCAACAAAGCTAGGGCTACACAGGTGGGGAGAAGGGCTAGACAGAGGAGATCTGTTACATCTGTCTGGGGAGGGATAGAGGGTGGGGAAAATCCCCCCCCCCCCAAAATGAGGCGCATTAGCTACAACAGTAATTGAAATGCGAACTGGGAGCCCCAGGATGCCACTTTCCTCATCCCTTTTCAGAGCAGACTGCACTTTAAGCCATCCCCTCCAGTTAAATCTCTTTACCAAAGTGGTCTTTATGAAGGCTTACATAGAAGAAGATAATGGTGCTGTCAATTTTACAAATAATCACAACAGGACCAGAAAAATAAGAGGAAGATGATTACGCCTGAAAATCCAATGAAGTTCCGGTTGCTAATGCAATGGAAGCTGAAAGGAAGCTGAACCACAGTCCCAAGCTGCTCCTGCCAGGCACCGGGCTGGCTTTTCTGCTGTGATTTAGGAGCATACAGCTGTGTTGCCATGACATTAGAAGGAAATGTGCTTACCCTGGAATGGTTTTCCTTGGGTAAAATACTATGAAGACAAAGTATTTAATGTGCTAGTTGAAGCACATCCTGAGTGGGGGGAACAGGTTAACTTTGATTAGCTTGGCTGGATTGGAAAAGAGAGAAAAACCTGCAAACCCTCTTGTGGCCTCCCCAGCAGCGAGTGCTGTGTTTCTGCTGGGATTATGAACCAAGAGAGTGACACTGTTTTTACACTGAGGATTAAACCCCATCTTAAAAGGAAGTGGAATAGCAGGCTCTCACTCCCCCAACTCCTTCATATAATGATTTGAAGTATCTTTTTATGTGACGTGGGAAGGAGGGAGGTGGTGTGATACTACTCTGTGTACCCTAGAGTATTTTAAGCCTTGTACATCCTGTGAGATGATGCTCTGAGTCTGTTCAGGCAAGGAGGACCAGAATGACAAGGTTGTGAGTACTCAAACCACTGAGCTAATTACAAAAGGGTCTAGAGGAGAAAGAGTGGTGCCTTGTTCCTGAATCTGAAAGAAACGGGTGTGGACTCCCAACCTGGAAGAAAGGAAACTCTTAAGAATAAGGGATTTCTAAACTGAAAGGCGTTGGCTATGTTTTTATACCATGTTGTAGGAAGTATGTCATTCCTTCCCTGTGGTTTGGCATCTGGGGTTCCCTCCCCTGTGTATCCCTGCATGGAGAGGGGCCCCCAGCACCCCAGCCTGCTGCAGGGTGGCTGCAGTGAGTGTGGTGTTTGTCAGGGACTCAAGTGTCCCGTATTGCAACATGCAGGTCACCTACACAGCCCCAGGCCTCAGTTCTCTCTGTTTTTCAGAAAGGATAGAAAGAAGAGCAGTAGATCTGCAGTAGACTCTTTTTCTTCTCCTTTCTTGTGCTGCAAGGTTTTTATTCCCTCTAAACAAAAGGACTGTTTTTTTTTCCTCTAAATCAGCAACGTTTTCTGTGTTAAATTCATGAACATCAGTTATTCCCTTTGCTAGTTAGAGCTGAGGTAAGTAAAACATGGAGCTGTTTGTAAGTTCTGCAAGAATCTCTCCTAGTACAATATTTGCCCCAATTAACTTAGGGAATCATTTACAGGCCAGAGTAAGGGGAACCACTTTATACATAAACTCGGTTGAAAGAGGAAATGTCTCACACAGAACAACGGAGGGAAAGCTGTCATTGTAGCTCATGGAGTGGTGGGGGTAAAATTGTCAGTCCTCTGAGGAAAAATGGTCATTTGCTGAGTGCCTCAAAATTATCGGTTGTGGCTGCACTAGGTAAACATTGTTGAGTGTAACAGAAACTTGACAGATACATGGTTTTCAGGAGAAAAAAAAAAAAAGTTGCTCTGTCAGTTAAATAGCAGAGTATTAATTTACTGCTGAGATGATATATACCAATTCTAATCTCAGTGCTGCTGGACTGTTAGCAAACTTCAGGGAGTTCTGCACGGTGCTTGTCACGTGATTGTAGAAGTAATGGAGAGAGCTGTGCCTCACACCTCTGCTGGCAGAGAGGTTGCTGTGGTCTTCTGAAGAGCCTCTGGGCAAGAGAATGGGCATTCCCAGGGGCTCTCTTCTACAGCTGGGTGTAAACCCCAGGGTTCACATTTAAATCCAAGGTCTTGTTACCCTGCTTTCAGTTTTGCTTGAGTGAAAATATTTCCTATTTTGTATTTGAAAGTGGTGGTGAAAGTGTGTGTACAGAGAACACCACTACAAGCCACATTTTAATCCCTGCCTTCTGCTGTAAGGCGCTTTACTCTTCTGAAAGAAATTCTGTTGTTTAAGTGTTTTTCCTTTTTGCCACTCGTCCGTGCTGGATAATTGTCTGTATCTTTGACTGCAATCACCTGTTGCTCTTAAATTTTCCCTGGGGTTTGTTCACCCTGGCTGGGCTTGTTGTCACAGGCCTTTCGGTCATTCTCCTAAAAAAAAAATAAAAATCTGTGTTGTCCTTTCTCTTGGGTGTCAAAAGGCAGAAAATGACAGAACAGATGGGAAAGAGGGGAGGCCAGGCAGAAGCTACCTCTGGGAGCTGGATGCTCAACTGGGCACCACCAGTTGTAACTAGTGTATTGGCCTGCAGTTTGGGTAGTGATGGTAGCTGGTGCCTTGGCCACCTGAGACACTGAAACAAACTGCCCTTGTCTCATTTGTGAGAGAATGTGGTCAGCAGGTGTGTTTTGGCTTCCTAGTGGCCTGGGCTGGGAGTGAGCTGTGCCAACGTTGGCAGCACCTCTGAAGCACGATCTGAAGAGATGCTTCTGTTTAATGAACATTCCCACTGGCTGCCTTTTATGGCAGGATTTTCTTGGGGGAAGGCTAAAGGGGTGATAGACTTTTGTTGAAGTGGGTGCATCTGTTGGTTCCAGCTGTCTCATGCATTAAAGTACACCTGTGCCCAGACACCAGCAGCACTCGGCTGCTGCAGCATGCTGTCCTGCCTCCAGACATCCCCAGCTGGGAGCATGGTGAAAGCCAGCAGTGAAAAGTACAGATTTTTGTGTTTGAAATCGCTGCTTCCCCAAGACACTTACTTACCTGGGTGAAGGGACAGAGCAGGGGCCTTTCCCAAGGTGCGTGGTGGTGTTGCATGGGGTAACCAGAACTGACAACAAATGAGGGCTTAAAAATGAAAGCTTCAAAAGCTTTCAAGTACCAATTGTTGCAGAAACATTTTGCCATTATTATTTAAATCCTTCTGTAAAATGCCAGTGCTGCTGCTGGGGAAAGTTACCAAGATAATATATCTAAAACATTCTCCATGTCCTCTTGGTAGTCCTGTGAGAGAGGTTCACCTTTATCTTGTTACCTTACATGTCTGGGGTTTTCCCCAGCAATCTGAGTGCTGCAGACTGCCATACCCCCTTTTCCTCCATGTACTGTTTCAGTTTGGCTGGTATCACCCAGCACCTCCTCACAGTGTCATTGTCTTGATATAGATGAGCTTCTTCTGTGCTACCAGTATATCAGACAGTGCTTGTTGCCTGGGGTTTTGAACCTGAGGAGCCCAGTGTGTCCTCAGCTAGGCATGAGTGTTGTGCTATGGCCATTTACATCTCTTCCTGCAGAAGAGAATATTTCAGGATTCAGTCCTGATAAAGTTAAAAGGAGGGACCGTGAAAACGAGCTTTTATCTGGTGCCTGCAAGGATGTATGTCCTGGTATTGGCTCAGACACGCTTTCTTACTACTGCTGCTGCTTTCCTCTAGATTGTGTGACTTAGATGATACATGAAGTTTTAGGCTTTTATAATTTTGATTTTTCTTAGTCATAGAACCATTTCAGTTGGAAAAGACTCTTGAGGTCAAGTCCAACAATTCACCTAGCACTGCTAGGTTACCACTAAACCATGTCCCCAAGCACCACATCTACACATCTGTGGTGGGTTTACCTTGGCTGGGTGCCCGGTGCCCACCCCTAGTCCCTCTATCACTCCCCCCGCCCCCCACCAAAACCTCCGTCAGCAAGGCAAGCGGGGAGAGAGTAAGATGGAAAAGGAAAACCCGTGGGTTATGATAAGAAGCAGTTTAATAAACAGCAGAGAAAGCAAGGTCGCGCGCAAAGCAAAGCAAAAGCAACAAAGCCGTTACTCTCTACTTCCCATCCGCAGGCGGTGTCGGGCCTGTCCCGGGAAGCAGGGCTCCAGAACGCGTACCGGTTGCTCAGAGGACAAATGTCTTCCCAGAATCCCCCCGTCCTCCTCCCTTTATAGTTGAGCTGACATCATATGGTATGGAATATCCTATCGGTCAGCTCGGGTCGGCTGTCTGGCTTGTATCCCCTCCCAAATCTTGTCCCCC
>VYZX01015335.1:58917-134604 GCA_013401335.1 Brachypteracias leptosomus
AATCTTGCCCCCCCCACACACCCCGTACCTTTGGTGCTGTGTGGGAGTCATAACAAGGGTGTGTGTTATCAACACCTTCTGGCTTCCAGTACTGCAGTATGAGGGCTGTATGGGGAAAATCAGCTCAGACAGACCCACTACAACATCTTAAATACCTCCAGGGACGGTGACTTAACCACTTCCCTGGGCAGCCTGTTCCAGGGTTTGACAACCCCTTTGGTGAAGAAAAGTTTCCTAATATCCAATCTAAACCTCTCCTGGCACAAGAACACTATCTGTTGGCGCATCTCACCATTTGGGAGTAATTTGAAATCAACTGAAAAATGCATAGAATCATAGAATTGTCANTCTCATCCACCAGTACCCCCAAGTCCTTTTCTTCAAGGCTGCTCTCAGTAGATAAAAAATATCCCAAACAACCAGCAAACCTCTAGAGTCTCCTGCTTGTCCTGCACCTGCCAGGTGTGTGCTTATGGCTGTTACATGAGCAGTGAGAAAACTTCAGCAATGAATATGCCATATTCGTTTGTGTCCACAAACACCAGTAGGACACCAGCAGTGATGCTCTGCACCCTCATCCTGCCCATAAAAATGCCTCCCTCCTTCACTGTAAAGACAGCTACTATTGAGCAGCAGCCTGGGCTGGGTAGTGAGTGTCCCAGTGCATTGGGGGTAAGAGTCAATGCAGAACTAGGAGTAAAAGTGATGTCTAGATCTCCTGTTTTGAAGTCCCTAGTGAAACATTTTGTTTGTGTGATTCTTGAGTCACAGGGGACTGGATGGGGAGATGGAGGTGGTCTATGCTCATGTAGGTGTGTGGGCCTGCTTTGTTGAAAAGCTGGGGTTGTCCCAGGATGTCAGTTGATGTGTTCAGTTTCTAAGCTGCTGAAGCTTGATGGGGCCAGTCTCTTTTCAGTGGTGCCCAGTGATAGGA
Organism: Brachypteracias leptosomus; assembly: GCA_013401335.1. Taxonomy (NCBI): domain Eukaryota; kingdom Metazoa; phylum Chordata; class Aves; order Coraciiformes; family Brachypteraciidae; genus Brachypteracias; species Brachypteracias leptosomus. Next base: position 59,852 of record VYZX01015335.1, read on the forward strand.
CGAGGGGCCATGGGCACAAACTGTAACACAGGAAGTTCTACCTCAACATGCAGAGAAAATTCTTTACTGTGGGGGTGAGAGAGCCCTGAAACAGGCTGCCCAGGAAGGTTGTGGAGTCTCCTTCTCTGGAGACTTCCAAAACCCACCTGGATGCGTTCCTGTGTGACCTGCCTTAGGTGAACCTGCTTTGGCAGGGGGGTTGGACTAGATGATGTCCAGAGGTCCCTTCCAACCACTACCATTCTGTGATTCTGTGAAATGTGCAGCTTCTTCCATGCCTCCTAACACAGCTTGAGCTTTAATTTCCCTGGGCTAACAGTTTCCCTGGCCCTGTAAGAATTGTCCAGTTCCCCTGGGGCTCTGATACCCGTGGCTGGTACTTGGGGTCATGTTTTCACTGTGCTGACTTTGTTGTTAGCTGATAAAAATGACAGGGAAAGACAAGTTTCTGCAAGACAGACTTAGAGTGCATTAAATAAATATAAATTTTATTAAAAACACCCACATCTCAGCGTTATCAGGAATGATATAATAATAAACAGCTTTCAAATAACCTGCATTACATTACAATACTTACAGTATTTATAACCATCCTCAGATTCTTTTTATAGACATACCAAACGTTTCATGAAAATGAATGAAACTAAAGTAAAAAAAAAAGTAGAACATAAGCATAGAAAATGCACACAGAAGTTCATTACCTTAGTGTCAAACTGCTAAAGTTTCCTACACAAGTTAACCACTAGCTTTAGAAGTGAACTTTATACCACTGTGCGTCAATCTAGATGAAAAATTCATTCAAGTAAAGTTGACACCACTCAGAAGCATCTTCAAGTATGGCTATAGTCAACCTGATAATCCTATACAAGCAATTTTATGTCTGCTCTGTCATTCGTTCCAACTGAGGCAGGGTTCTCTACACCAAGAATTACAGCTGGGTATTTACAATATGAAACTGCTTCACCAGCCAAGCTTCCTGCTCCTGCTGCCAGCAGTTTGGCAAATGACGGTGTGTGGTGTCATAACCAAACATCTACTAAGGGTTACAAGAATAATATAAGACTTTAAAAAAAGAAAAAAAAGTCACTGAAAGATGAAGATTTATAATTAGTTAATCTGACATATAACCATCATTAATTTTTTCTTTAAAGGCAAAACTTTTGTTTCAATGCAGTGGGTAAAGTCACAGACTGAGAATTAAAAAACAAAATCGCCATAATAAATATTTGACCATTAAACCCAAAGGCCTCCTTTGATCTACTCAAGTTAGGTTGTGATTCTGTTAGATAAAATTTATTTCGACCAAACTTAATCTTACAGTATATTGCACAAGATATAGCTGGGACATGGAGGTTTGCATGTTTAGGGAAGCCCTTGCACAGACTGTACCTTTTTATATTTTCTTTTATTCATTACAGTATCCAAGAAGCCTTGTTTAGAGAGTGACTTGAACAACTCTAGCAAACAGTCACTTGCCAAACCCCTGCCTTACGTTTTTCCCTTTAATCAGCTCAGTGCATTCTACTTTCTTTTTGTTTATTCGCTTGAAACAGGCAAAACATTCTAAATCTCTTAAACACTTTCATTACAATAAAAAGAGCTAACAAATTTACAAAATTAGTTTTAGTTACATCAATACATGTACAAGAAAAATTAGAGAAGGGATTCAAAAGAAAAGCATTAAATCCCTGAAAAAAAAACCAAACCCAAAACAAAAAACCCAAGAATAATATATTTAACCTACAACAGCTTTACATACACACAGGTGACACATTGGCATAGGAGAACATGAGCTGAAATATCCCTGAATTTTTAGAACCAAAAGGAAAAAAAAAAGTTGAAGTTCAAGTTATACTTGCTAAAATGTCAAGTATTGAGAGAGTTTTTTTGTTTTGTTTTTTTTTGTTTGTTTTTTTCAAAGGCTATTGGGGGAAAAAGATGGTATACAATATATAAACTTTCACACTCAGTTCAATATCCTATTGCCAAACTAGTGTTGAGGTATATGACAAGTAGGAACATCACTCAAACCTTTTAATGTATTTTTAGCTCACATTATGATATATTCATAGCAGGCTGAGTAGCACCATGATGTGAATTCAGCTCAAAACCCAAATATATATAGATTTAATATTTTTACAGTACTAAAATACTAAAGCATTGCGTTAAAAAAGGTTTTGTTTACAATTTAATTTACTATACAACTCTCCTGCTTTTTTTTTTTTTTAATAGAAATTAACGATTTAAAACCACCACAGCAAGCCAGCTGCCTATTTTTTTTTTTCTATTTAATCAACGGAATCACACAGAACTAACCCTGTTTCATTCATCTTGTGTAGGCATCGGTCTGCTAAATATTCCTGGAAAAGAGGACACTTGCACCGAGAAATGACTTACACCACAATGTACATAATTATCAACACAAAAGCAATCTGCCATTCAGTATTTGAAGAGCGTACAGATCTTGAAAAACAGCAGAAGCCCAAGCTAACTAGTTGTAGTCTGTCGCATGCTGCTAATTATTACCTGTGGTTAATATAAAATTCTTTCCTTAAAACTGTACACATTTGAGCAATGAACTTGTCATAATAATTGTAGAAAATGGTTTACAGTATAGCTGTGTGAGATGAGCACCAGAAAAACATGTGTTTTGTGTACTAAAGTATTCCCTTATATCCAGTAAGCCCCATTTTTACCATAACTGACTGTATTAAAAATGGATATGTAGCCCACTAGCAGATGCACGGCTAAAACAAAAAGTATTTAAAAGCTTTTTTAAGTTTAAAAAAATTATCTTTGCATTTTAAAATCAAAGTAAACTCTTTTTTCTTTTTTTTTAATGTCTTAGTACCTTAGCATTGTTCAAGTTGCCAAGCTTAGGTAGACAAAGTGCTTTTGAAACACTATTTAAAAAAAAATATCTCTATATATATTTTATTGTCCTTTTCTAGGACTTGACTGGATGAGTAAAATCCAGAGGTCTTTATAATTCCCATACATTAAAAAGTAAGCTTATTTAACACCAGGTAAATTCAATACATACATGAATGAAAAGGTCCTCCCTGTTGTCGAAGAACATTTGACTACATCATTGACATTTTGTAATAAAGGCATTAACTGTTCAACTGTTAAAATAAAGACACCATTCTCTTAGCACCATGGTTTTAGAATATCCAAACAAATTCAGTGTTTTGCTGTCTATTCGTTATATTTTATACTTACCTACTTTGTTAAATAAAATCAAGAGACTAATAAGATTACAGTAAAAACTGCATGTTAAAAAGCCATAATTCCAGTATTTCAGTACATCATAGATTCAGCACCAGATGTTGTTTTAAGATTCCTGCAGCTGTAATACTACAGCATTATTTTTTTAGGGTTTTTTTTTTGCTCCTGTTCCATGACTATGCAAACTTGATGATGTTAAAAGTGGCCACAGATGTGCAAAACTGCAAGGAAAAAAAAAAAATCCATTTGCAGATTATCTCCTTCTGTAATGGAGCCAGTGTTTTCAAATGTAAATTGTGAAACACTTTGTTTTGTTTTTGTTTTTTGCATAGGATGCTTTGGTCTTGTTTCCTACGTGCCATCTGTGACCACTTAAAAATCAGTGGAAAGTAAGAGTGCTAGTGAGATCACCTCTTTTTGCTGGTGTGCTGAGGCTTTTTCCACTGACGAGTTTCATAAAAACACTGTTTTCTTCTCCACCCTTGCCTTCCCCCCAACCTAAAGACCTACGCCCCTACTCGACAAGGTGTTTTTTCAGATGAGGTAACCAATAAAGGTGTGAAGTTAGATATATCGGTTGTAAGGCCCTGTAACCCGTGTAAAGGCATATGGAGATGTAGTTACTGTGGAGTCTGTGGTGACCGACAGTGTCCTTTGTGCGAGAGACTTGATGAAGCGCACGTAGGTTGGCTCAGAGGGTTCATGTGGCTCAGCAGGCTCCCGCTTGGCTTTTTTGCCGTAAGATTTCTGAGGCACGTAGTCTGGACCGTACTTCTCACATTCCTCTTCTTTCTCTCTTGCCTTCTCAGCCATCTTTGCCTCCCACAGAGCCAGACCGTGTTTTGGCTCATTCATACTCTTGTGCTGGTAAAAGACAAGGGATATTCTGGTGGGATGGTTCCTGTTTGGGTTTTTTAAGGGAGTTGTTGCGTGGAGCTCACGTTTTGCACACTCTATGAGAATTGACCCATGAGATGGAGCAACTGCCACTCCTCCGATTTCTGGATCCAGAAAGTTCTGCTCGCTATCTGACCAGACTTCATCGGGGTCCTCTGCTTTTTCTGGATTCAGCACATCAGTTTTATCTAAACCACCCTGGGGAGTAGTCCTATCATGGTTTTGACCTGGAAGCATGTTAGACAAACCATTAACTGCATGTGAAATCATTTCACTATCCTTATTTTGGAGATGCAGTGAATTAGGAGGACCACTAAACATGCTTGGAGCAGAATGGTAGTCATGTGCCAAATGTGAAGGGGGTTGCATGTGATGATGTTCACTGGTTTTATTCAAGGAGGCATAATCCATGCTCGGATTACTCAGGTTAGATTTTAACCGTGAGGCAACCTCCATAAAATGGCCATCAGCCTCATGGGTGGAGTAAGAAGAAAAAGACTTTACATGGTGTACATTTGACCTAATGGTGCAATTATTGAAGGAGTCTACCTGCATATTTTGGTTTCTGTAATTCAAGTACTTGGGACCAAAACTCTGGTTATTCCCAAACCTATGCTGGTATAATGTTTGAATGGGTGGTAGACTGAGTTTAGACATATGGTCTTGGCTCTGGCAACTATACAAGTCCACGTGCTGATGCTGGGAAGGGTAGGAGCCCAAGTAAGAGGGGCAGTTGTCCAAAGGTATGTTTCCATTGCATTGGTATGGTGGATATTGGTTATTTTGACTTAAAGATCCTGAATACGGGTTCATGGGACTGGAAGAATTCAAATAAGACCCCGCAGACTGTGATGAGGTTGTATAGAGGCTCATGGGATTGGACCCTCCATAGGGATCTGAAGTGTATGAAGAGTTTGGATAAGCATTGGCTGTATTAGGCAACCTTACATAGAGATTTGCAGAACCTGAACCCGAGTAAGAGTTGATAGGGTTTGACTGAGGGTTGTTAGGGAGAGTGCGCTGAGGATGTTGCTGCTGTTGTTGTGTGGCCGGTCCTGAAAGACGTAAAAGGTCTGTAAATGTGAAAAGAAAAAGAAACACAACAAACAGGCTTTTTTTTTTTAAAAGAAAAAACGATAAACTACATACTTCATAGACTTTTCATGATACATATCATGAAAAATTATAAAAAAGATTTCTAAGAAAAAGTCTATCATATGATACATTAACAGAGGTTCCTTTTCTCATGTCTCAAATACCATTCTTCAAGAAGCTGAATAAATACTAAGGCTACTGATTCTTTTTGGCACATATCCAGTGAGATCAGATGCTAGTGACAATGGGGAAAAAGAGGACAGTGCAATCTGTTCAGAGTCACATGCACAAAATCCAAAGAGTTGAATCATCATTTAAATCGCCCATGAAATGGAGCATCAAAGTGCTCCCAAACAGCCGTGCACAAGGTGACCTTTTCCCCAAGAATAAATAATTCTTCTCATCTATATTAATAGAACTGTCTCAAAAAAATGTATGTAAAAAACCAAGAGTGACATTCACTGATGGAGAGAATAGTTCAGTAACAAGTGAGATTAACTGAAGAAGTAAGAGTAAAATCATCACTCATTAAAGTAAAATGGCATCATTTAATGGTTACAACCTAGCCTGGGTCATGGGACAGCTGACTTCTATTCATAGGTGTTTCAGTGACCTTCTGGGTGGCCTTGAGTGTATCGCTTTTTTCGTCTCTGAGAAAGTTGCTGTAACAATAAAATAAGTCAGGATGAACTCCTTTGCTCAGGACTCTCAAATCTACTGATGAAAACTGCCAGAAATTAAGTGGATTTCTAAACTCTTACTCCACTGTGGAAAAGCCTTCTCTGCTTTTGGTCTTGAAGCAGAGAGTATAAATAGCAGTAAAGAGGTTAGGCTTGAATTCCCTCAAATTAGGAGGTTCTCTGTAACAGTGGCAGACAGTGAGTGATGTGTAGGTCATTCTTTCTTTGGCAGCAGCATCACACGGTTCTCTTCATGGCTTCTAGCACTACTAGTCTTTTAAAGGTACTTTACAATATACTGGCTGGCAAGCAGAGTTTGCAAAAGCACCAGATTTCTAGAGGTGTTACCTACCCAACAATAAAGGATTTCTCATACAGCTTTTTTTTTTTTCTCCCCACAGCTGACCACAATTTAGTACTCCAGTATTTACTTTCAAGAAGTCTCTTTCCTTTTTACTTTAAAATGTTCTTCAGCTGGGAATGATGGTTTTCTTGAGATTCTTAAATGGCCCTGGTTTCTAATAAGCTTACCACTTGATAAAGATCCCGATCAGACTGACGTGTTTACCTGCTAGCTGCTTTGCATGCCCTGCTGCCTCAGAGTTGCCTTGCTTGTTGCGTGCTGCAGCAGACTTATCTCTTTCAGCTTTGCTAGACCCATTCTCCAAGGAGGAAAGTTTTTCTGCAGCTGCTTTCTTTGCTTCTAGCTTCCTTTGCCGACACGTCTTCACAGGCTCTGCTAACATCCTTACTTTTCGGCGAAAAGAGGTAAGGACCTGAATGCTGCCATTCCTCTTCTTCTCCTCTTGGCCTTCAGTGCTTCCAAACTCATCCACATCAGAGACTTTGTACAACGGGAGCACGTGGAGCTGCTCATCTTCTGGTGTTTGGCCAATTTCACGATTGTCTTCTCTAGTTAGTGTGCAAACCTGTTGGAAAGGGGTGTTAGAGTAACTCTCTCAAACCAGTTTGAGAAGAAGAGATCTGAAACACTGGCCTCTGCATTTTACCTTGCCCTACCACTGTTGGTGCTGGCATCTGGCAAGCTATTTGTAAGCTGTGAGTTTCTGTGCAATTTATACATATTACAAAAAGCTGCGAATTCATTGCTTCCCTTGCTCTATGTTAACAGAAACAGAAGGTGTATGTATCTCTACTTCTTGTACTTGTGCTGAAATGAACAGTGTAGTCAGGGGTTACCTTAACATGAAATAAGCTGTGATCCATGGTACCATGGCCAGAGAGATACAAGAGTGGAATCTGGGACTTCGTACTCACCTGAAGATTTTTGCACTAGAATACATTAGCTAGCTACCTAGTGGAAATAGTGTGCAATATAACAAACTGCTGTTGTATTTCACATCCCCTTACAACGACAACTTCCAGGACTCTGCAAAGGAGCAGGTTGCTATAATGCTAATAAGAAGATGTAAGGAAGTCACTGTTGAGTCATGCAGCACGCTCACTGTGCTAGCTCCAGCTGAAACAGATAGTGGGAGGATCTCAGTGGAAAAAGATGCTGATACAGACATATTCTGTAGCAAAATCATCGCATCAGCCTGTTTTAGGAAGAAAGCTCAGCTAGAAATATATATTGTATTGGTGGTGGTTGACTTGTCAATTAAGTCAGACTGCAGAAAGAGGAAGAATTTAGTTGGTATTAAAAAGGTAGATACTCTCTTTTGTTGTAATAAGAGCTGCACTGTGAATTCTGGTAGTTGTTTCAAGTTACAACCACTATAATTACTCTTTCTCATGTTCACCCCAACTGTGTTGTCACAGAGAGAGTAGCCAGGGAACAGAAATAATCCGATACATGTTGAAAACCAGCTTGCTATTCTGGTGTCTTCTGCAGAACCTTTGCTGTACATGCTTGAGATCAGAACTGAAGAAAGTAAGGATTGCATGTACAATACAAAGGATGGCAAGGCTTGCAGACTTTCTGCCTATCCCAAGCAGGAATGAAATCCACAACTTCCAAAACTCTTGGAAAGAAGTTGTTCGTTTCTGTTTATTTTTTATTAGAAAACATAATCCAAAGTTTTTAGTAAAAACAGTGTTTCAAGAGGACAAATATAAACCATTTTGTGCCAGGAACACTGAAACAGGGATTTCAGTCCTGCTGGGACCTTCTTTCCATTGTCTCCACGGTTTCTCTTTTACTAGTTCTATATTAAACACCATAAGTCTCATTCATTTGAATGAAAAATTGTGTAGGGGGTAGTAAGTTAGCTCAGTTACTGCTTAATGTTTCTTTTATTAGCCATTTGCGTTACGCAAGTACAAACTTAAACAGGCGGGGGATAATGAGTTAAATATATGAAGTTAGTGCTGGAGTGAGGAGGCTGCTTGCATCAGGGACTTACCAGTGTGCTCCCGTTCTGCATATTGTGCAAGTCTCTGTGAGCATGAGCGCAAAAGTCCAAGCAAGCAGTGACCCCTGAGAATGGGCGACCTTCTTTTAAACCCAGGCGACACTCGGGTGCTCTGTGTTCATACTCGATCTGGAAGGAGATGACAGGTATCACTGCAACCAAGCTGGATGCTCCACTACACAGAATTAGCACTGAACAGTCCACTGTGACAACACACAAGTCTCCTAACATCTTGGAGGTGGCAATATACAGATCTTGAAGGCAAATAAAATTGAGCAATTTGATGGCAGTTTTGTATCCATACTTCATTCCTTGCTGCTGTGTCCCCAGCTACCTTCTGCCTCTGGCGTGATTGCGAAATTGGCCAATAATGCCTCTCCTTGTGTATTACTTTTGAGGCTCTGCCAGTGGCTGGTGTTTTTACATGGCAAATGCAGCCCATGGTTTCAGGGTCTGGCACTGTTAAAGTGATATGTTTGTGCAGACTGGAAATACATCAAGCTATTAAGGGAAAATGGCTTTAGAAAACTGACTTCAGAATGACTTAATGAAAAATAATAATTTGCTTTTTGATTTGTAATATTTTGGCATGCTAAACATGTATTTCATTAGCTTAAGTACAGCTCTAAGCCCTGACCAAAGAGAGAGAATTCAGTCAAGACAGTATATGTTCCACCTATGCACTCATTATAAGGAGCTTTGCAAAGAGTTGGTAATGCAACAATAAACCTTATGCAAAGAAAGGATTTTGTAATGGAAGATCAAGCCTCAGACAAGTGACAGCTTCATATTTTATTTAGAAAATTAAAAATGAAACCACATTTGTAAAATGCTTTGCTGAAATTCCTGAACCTTTCAAGTGCATGTAAAAACCATCTACACTTAATGGAACTTAATGGATCCCATTTTAAGTTATTGTGAAATTAGTTTTGCGAAGTCTTGATCCAAGATGACTAAAAATATACCTAGTTTGCTCACAGACCTTTATCTTTGTAAATTTGGAATATTTACTTCCCTGGAATCTGAAAATAATAGCAGAACAAAACTTGAAACATGTAAACTTCTTTGGAATTAAACAAGAGTGATCTGAAACATTAGCCAGACTATATTTGTTCAATTAAAGTATACTGGTGCAACTGTTCTCTGAGATGTTCTGTTGGGTCCAGTTGGACAAACAGACCCTTTCCAATTCTAAATTTTAATCCAGTAGCAATCTAGACTTGAATTAGAATAAATCTGGGAATTTTGAATTCTTTTCAGAATTCAAAGGGGGGTTGGTTTTAGGGCTTTTGGGGTTCAAAACCTTTTACAATACCATACAAATTAGGCCTTGATCCTCTCTCTTTAAAGAGCCTGTCAGTAGCTTGATCAGGGTTTTCCCACAAATACAAGTTCTGCATGGAACTCCTGAAACAGGCCAAGCTCCACACACACCTTGTTACAGAAAGTAAAAACTGAAACTTGTAAAAGCCTGTATTGTCAACAAGTGTCAGGCAGGATCATGGCTTACATGGAGAAAAGTTCTTTTGTGAATTTTTGTGGGAAAAGAAAAGCAGCCCAAGCAAAGAACCATTTTATTGTTCACCACCCCCTCATTTTTAATTCTTCCTCTTCCTTTCTTTTCTGGCAGAATGTCTCTCAGATATTTGGACAGATAACCAGAGCTAGTGGGCACACAGCCAGTTTCCTCCATAATGAGTCTCCAAACATTCTCTGATTCAGGTAAGTGAAATTGGGTACGCCTGTGCCGAATCTGCTTACCCTGTCTAGGTGCTACTAAATATGCAGTACAGGAGTGAATTTTACAGCAAGTAGAAGTGGGACAGTTTTGTGTTAGTCTACTGTTTCTGACAGAGTTGAAAATCTGTCTTGTGCTGGTTGCTAGAGCATAATGCTGTCAACAGGAAAGAAAGACGTCATAGCTTGCAGTGATGCTGACTGTTTGGAGGTTCCAAGTTCTGTGCATGTTTGAGTGGCAGTGAACCTGAGCAATGAAAACGAAGGCCAACAGTTACGCCTTTGCAAGGGGTATGTTGTCAAATTTTGAAGCAAATATGTGAAAGATATAAAGGAATGCAGAGACAGTCATACTGGGAACCTCATAAAAGCTTTGAACGGGATAGTGTCTGTGAATGTTGCTTCATAGAAAATGTGTGCACATGATCCCCTCATGCAAGAAGGCTGGTGCAGGCACTTGTGTGCATATGCAGGGCCTAGTGCGTTCAAATATGAAACTTCACTTTGAAAGCATGTTTTTAATGGCTGTTTTGGTGAAAACTAAATTCATCTGCCACTTGAGAGAGCAGAACTGAAACTGTTGCTTCAGGACTGGAGTGCAATATGATACATTGCCTTCTGGCACTGTTGCCAATCTCACACCATCTCCATGGCTGTTTTGCTAGGTTGGCTGGTGACTCATATGAAATCCAGAAGTTTGTGTTGTAGAGCTAAAGGGTTCTGCTCAAGGGTGATGTAATTTTATTGTCTCATGTAGGTGAAAAAAATTAGTTCTGTTTAGCGGACCAAATTCTGCTAGTTTTACTTTGAAAAGCATTTTAAGTGGAATTGCTCATTTCCATTTGTCTTTACCCTGATGTCAAAGGAATGTTGGCAAAAAATGTACCTACTGGTTTGGCATAAGGCTGAAGCATTGGGAAGTGTGGTAAAAATCAGGTTATTTACATGACTGCTCCAATTCCTTTTTTTCCCCAGCATACCTGGTTGTTATATGCATCAGGTGCAAGCTTCTTGTAGGTAGGTGCCATCAGGGTTGACAGATTCTGCAAATTGGATTCTAGTTTTTCTTCCTGTTAGGACATGAAATAGAGTTTATTGACAGTTCCATACTGTACATACGGAACCTAAACAGTTAGGGTCTTTACACAATTATGTTTACACCGATAGTTGTGTAAAGGCCTAGACCATTATCATTCTGTAGACAATAACTGTTGTGCATTTATTCTGTTAGTTATAAACTGTTGTTTAATTTTATTATTTTACAGAATTGAAAGTAATGACGTAGTAGTGTAGCATGACCCTTGCAAGAGTATGTCACACACTATAAGCATAATTTGATTTATATTAAGAAGAATCACATACTTCAACAAGGATCCAAGCGTGATGATCCTCATTATTTTCCCTATTGGAGTTTTGAGAAAATGATACTCTTCAGAAAGCTTGAGAGAAATCACATCAGAATGGTCCATCAAGTAAATCTGGCTAATGTAAGGGTTCTGCATATTGCAAAGACAGCACTTCAACACACTGAAATGTCTTTTCATGCAGCAATTTAAAATTATTTAGATACTTCAAAAAGTTCCACAATTCTTTGCTTAAGAACTTGGATGTGTCTAGTAGCTGGTGATATGGAGGCAGGAATGACCACATTTCTTTATTTTCTATAAGGAGAGGTACACACTCTTACAATGAAGGGCTTGTTAAAAATGCTGCTCTAACAACATACTCCAAGGTGTTCCCCATCCTTTCAGGACGAGAATCCCAAAATCAAAACCTTGCTTAGATGAGGCCCTTATTTTTAACTTCAAATGCCTAAAGAACAGTGGAATACTGGAGTGGTATACTTGGTTTTAGGAGTTTATATATTTTAGGAATGGGTGAAGAGCTGTGGAAAACCCATGGGTTTGAGAGAGACATGTTTGGTGCATTAAAAATTTCTATCTCCTACTATGGGACTGTATCCTAGTTTGGGACTCCACGATGACGCTATGAAATTGTCAAAAATATCTTGCCGTTACCTTGTGGCTGCTGCCAGAGCTTGGAGCTTTGATATGGTCCATAGGTTACCATTTTTAAGTGTTACTTTTAGTTTTTATTGGTAAGGGTCCTATTTGTGTTATCTATGAACTGTGTCTATGCTATGGAACACAGCCCCTGGTCTGGATGCGTGCTTTGGGTGCCCCCAACTTTGTGTGGGAACAAGAGCGGAGGGTAAAATCATCTTCCCTGCCCAGCTCTGGCTTCCATGGGAAGTAAATCCAAAAATGAAAGTTGGATGAGTGCCCTCGTGGGCTCTGGCCAGGTATCCAGCTTAGAAAATTTAGGGTTTTTAGGATTGCAGGCTATGATAAAGAAGGCTTTGTGCCACTGTGTGATTGAAGGAGAACTATTCTGTAATTCTTGGGGCTGTAGAAGAGCAGCAAGGAGGAAAAATTGTGTGCTAAATACAATGATATTCTAAATAGTGTGCTATTCTCAGCACAGACCATAGGATGCAAAATTACCTGACTCTCTGATGATATGAAAGGAATACTTGGATTTGTGTGAGACACTAGAATACAGTGAAAGCTGTGGACCTACGCATCAGCACACAAGCAAGGGGCTAAAATTGCATGTGCTTGCCAAAAAACAGACTGGGCCGTTGGAGCCTCCCAGACATATGATTAGCTGGAGGTGTCCAGGAGTTGCTGCACTCGTGATTTCACATGTATCTTGTGCCCAGGCTAAGGTCAATTTTTTCTTATTGCTCTGACTCATTTTAAGGAGTTGCCAATTTGCTGTAACACAGAGCACAGTCTGAAAATATTCAGTGGGGCAGGACTGTATGCAGAATGAATTTTCCTGTCCTCTTCCTATTGTGACCTCAGAGTTTCATCATGTTTGTCTCCATGCAGTCTGCTCTGGTTCCCAGTTGCAGTGTTATGTGTCTTCAGTTGGTAAACCTTCCACTCTGCCAGTGTGGAATGCCTGGTTGTAGGCCTCATACAGCCACAATGATCCAGGCCGTGCCCTCTCCTCTACTTGTGAAAGCCTGCAAACACGGTTTCAAGTCTCAGGGCTTTTACCAGCTGTCAGAATTTGGACAGTCAATTCAGCTGGCTCAGTGACTGGAATCAATCAGTTTTGACTGGCAGTTATTTAATTACCCTACATGTATGCCATTCAGGCAGGGCTCTGGCCCCTGGTCTTTTTTACTGTTATCTCTATTTGCAGAGTGACAGAAAACATTTCCTTGCAAATGAGGCTCAGTTTAGAAATGGACACCAACCTCTTTCGGGTCATCCCCCATCAGCTTAAACTTTCTTGGAATCTTGCTTCTGGCAAACTTACAACCATTGTAGTACATGCTCCAGGAGCAACCAAAGGAAAATGAAGCACCACAAGTTTCAGGGTCCAGCCCTTGACATGCGCAAGTCCGTCTAGAACACAAGAGAACATGGCTGTTAGCAGCAGGTGGGTCATAGAATCATAGAATGGTTTAGATTGGAAAGGACCTCTCAGGATCATCTAGTTCCAATCCCCCATGCCACGGCAGGGACACCACCCACTAAACCAGGCCGTCCAGGACCTCATCCTGGGGTCACCCCAGGGTGCTCCCACAGTGGGCACTGGCGTCCTGCCAGTGCTCTAGACAATCACTGGTCTTGGACCATCTTCCATCACTAGACAATGAAGCAATGAAAGAGGGAGGCATATGTATTGTGACAGAAGATTTTATATTAGAGTGAGTAATTTCATAGCTGCAAAGCAAGGACTGTGAGGTTTCTACACTTCTGTGGGAGGGCATGTTTGTGTGGTGCCTTGTTAGGTAGGGATGTTCATGGTACCTGAAAGGCACGTGTGCTGACAGCACGGCAAGAACATGGAAGCCCTCTGACAGGGGCTAAGCAATGATTCCTGAAATATGCCTCTACCCACGGAGCCAAGGTAACGTACAGTGATAGCTATGTTAATTTTGGTCTAAATGTTCTTTACTCTCAGAAAGGAATAGTTGGGGAAACAACATAGTGCTATTTCTTTATATCAGGCTAGCTTCTATAGGCTTACAGTAGGATGTAGTGCATCTAGTTTTTATTTCAAGGTTGAGGGATCTGCTGTCCTGGGCCCTGTTGAGATCTCTTCCTTTAAATATACTGAGATGCTTCACAACTCTGGGAAAATCATAAAATCATAGAATGGTTTAAGTTGTAAGGGACCTTCCAAGATCATCCAGTTCCAACCCCCCCGCCACGGCAGGGACACCTCTCACTAGACCAGGCCACCCAAGACCTCATCCAACCTGGCCTTGAACCCCTCCAGGAATGGAGCATCCACAACTTCCCTGGGCAGCCTGTTCCAGTGTTTCACCACCCTCTGAGTAAAGAATTTCCTTCTAATTTCCAATCTGAATCTACCTTCTTCCAGTTTGAACCCACTGCCTCTTGTCCTATCACTGCAGGCCCTTGTGAAAAGTTCCTCTCCAGCCTTCCTGTAGGCCCCTTTCAGATACTGGAAGGCCGCAATAAAGTCTACCTTGAGCTTTCTCTTCTGCAGGCTGAACAAGCCCAACTCCCCAAGCCTGTGGAGAGGTGTTCCAGCCCTCTAATAATCTTTGTAGCCCTCCTCTGGACCCTCTCTAACAGATCCATGTCCCTCTTGCCTCCTGTGCTAGGGGCTCCAGAGCTGGACACAACAAAATGTTTTTCCCTATTAATAAGAACATTTACTTCGCTTTTCTTACAAGGTTTGTGGGTTTTCCAACTGCCTGAGATAGTTGGAAAGGTTACATGTATTTCAGGGTCATAGCACAAGCAGAGGTACCAGGTCTGGAGTTGAAGATGGGGTTGCAGTTTGGTGAGCACACCCTTTGTTCCACTTACTCTTCGTTCAGGGCGCACCGCCGGTTTGTGAGTGTGCCGTACTTCCTCAGGGTGTCGGTGAGTTCGGAGTAGAGCTTGTCAGCCAGGCTCGTTGGGATTCCCTCCCAGACCAGGATGAGGATCACGATCACAGCTGCCTCACACGTGTGGCCCGCTCGCTCACGCACCAAGCAGAGTAGCTTTTCCTCCTGACTGCTTCTGCGGACTACCTGCATGCACAGCAACACACACCCCCAGAGCCCCAACGCAAACAATGCCTGTCTTAATGTGATGAACAGAGAACAGGAAACCTCAGCTTTAGTGCGTGTGTGGGGAGGTTACTGCTACTTCTGTCTTCCTCCTTGTTTCTGGCAGCTTGGTCCATTTGTCTCATTTAGTGATATGGGCCAGGGCTACCCCTTCTGTTTAATGAAGGTGGCTCTAGGAGGCTAAGCTTGACTGATGACATGGAAAGCCAGGGTGGTGGAAAACAGCTTTGTAAAGGTATCCCCCATGCTCTGATTCAGCAGGAACCTTCTCCTGAACCTGTGCTATGGAGCCAGTGGCACAATTTGACGAGTGAGCAAAAGGAAGTGAGCAGTGAGAGTGGTATGGGGGACACTGCGCTCAGGGCAGAGCCCTGTGGGGAAAGGCAGGTAGCTAAGGAAGGGACTAAGTAACTGGACATGGGAGCTTGCTCCTGGTCCCTCTCAAACTTATGCAGCTAAACCTATGATTAGCCGCTCAGTTCTGTGACCTGCCTGTACTACATACAAACAGCACAGTGGTTAGAGGAAAGCAGTAGATATTGTTCAAATACAAGAGTGTTCTTATTTCTCAATGCTTGTGCTTGTGTGGGTATTTCTGGACAAAAAAAAAGCATGCAGCCTGGCACGCATGAAGACTATAATGATGTATCAGTTTTTACTCAACCTGTCTTTCCCCAGCCTACCCAAACTGCTCAGTAATCTGTGCCAAAGTACAACACTGTTTGCTAAGAGGGTGTCCTGATGCCTCTCCAACTGGGGCTGCATTTCAAAAACATCACAGTGGTGCACTTACTGGACTTCATCGTGAACTAAAATTGAACAGCAATAAGAATGTCTGGTGTTGTGAAACCACCTTCCTTCTCACATTTTCATACCTTTAAGCCATATTTTATTCTTGCTGTTCTCCATGCAACAAGTAAAAGCAGTGTGAGAGATGGGGTGGGAGCAGGCTACAGGCGTCCTGCAGCACTGCTGCCGTTGAGCTATTTTAAGTTTCAGTGTCAACCAACACAAGGACATGTCAATGCTGTCTGCTTACAGGAACCATCCTACTGAACTAGATTAGTCTTACCATTTGTGTGCATCACTTACCCATTTAGCAATTGGACATCCTTGAGAACTTTTGCCTTCTTTCCCAGTGTAGACAACCCTCTCAATCCGTATAGCTTTACCCTTCTGTCCAAATCTTAAACAAACAAAAATATGTACAATAAGCAGATTCACTTGGTTCTGCGTGAGCACTGAAAAAATGGAACACATTTGCCAGTCTTATCCTAAAAAGTAAACACTATGAATTACAGGGAGGGAGCAGTTAATCTTGCTGATTTTATTATAGTTGTGCATTGATACGTTGAGGCAAATGTATTTAATACATCACGGATGAGTGAGAATTATCATAGAATCACACAATGGTTTTGGTTGGAAGGGACCTTAAAGATCATCTAGTTCCAATCCTTCTGCCATGGCAGGGACACCTCCCACTAGACCAGGTTGCTCAAGGCCCCATCCAACCTAGCCTTGAACACCTCCAGAGATGGAGCATCCACAACCCCCATGGGCAACTTGTTCCAGTGTCTCACCGCCCTCAGAATGAAGAATTTCCTCCTAATTTTCAATCCAAATCTACCCTCTTTCAGTTTGAACCCATTACCCCTTGTTCTATCACTACAGGCATATTAATATTCCCAATATATCACATTAATATTCCCAAGCCCTTTAACTGTTTCTGTAGAGCATTTTGTTACAGATGACATTTTGAGAAGTGGACTTGAAGTCTCTCTATTTTGGGTAGGAATTTGACATTTTTCTTTAATATCTGGGTTAAACTTGAAGTTATTACTCTGAAATATATATAATTAAGTTGTCATGGAACAGCTGGCATGCAGTAGTCACTCTACTAATTTTCTGTGCTTGTTTCTGTCTTAGATACAGTGTGCATCAGTTAAGTCATGATTAATTTGCATCACATCTATTTCCTTTACTTTATTACCCATCGTAAATTGTTACTTATTTACTTCAACCTGACTTCTATACTGAATTAGGATCACAAGGTGCCCTCAAATGATGCTATTTGTGTGTATCTTTTTGTGACCGAGGCAGACGAGCTCGGCTCTTGCTGAAGCATTTAATCAAGACAATTGTGCTATCAGGGCAGAATCCAGCCCCACGTGCAAGTAGTGCTGTCACCCACAGCAAATGGGATTCACTTGCCGCGTCCTCTGACGGACCAGGTGGAAATCTGCGGTAAATGCTAAGTGAAGCAAATCTTGAATTAAGAGAAAGCATCAGACCTGTTAGGCCATTTCCAGGCATGTTCTCTGGCCAGGCCCCTTCCTGCACTGCTGCAGCCAGGTGGGGGGGGGGGTGCCCACCTGCTGAGCCCTGGGGCACACCAGGTCTCAGGTGAGGCTGTGTGAGAAACCTCCATGTCTGCAACGTTACAGATCCAGCTACCGCATGGATCCAGCTGCATTTTGGGGACTGGGCAAATTGCATTTCCATCACTGTTCCCTCTCATTAGTATTACTTTCCTTTTTTTCTTTTTCTTAATAACCAAGTATGGGAACTAAATCACAATCTCCTTGTTCTTTGCCTGTTACCTATAGAGCAATCAAGATAGTTCTTTCCTGTTATGCAGCCGTTTAATGATGCCTTGAGAACTTTTGACCTTTCATCCCTCTTGGTTTTGCACTAAAATCTTGGTGACATATTTAAGAGCAAATATTTGTATTTAAACTTCTGTCCTGTAAAGGAAATGAAAAATGCTTATTTTCAGATGTGATCTCATTGTGAAATTTCAGTGTCACAGGAAATTACACAAATAAAATCAAGTTGTACTACATGTGTTCTGCAGGTAACTGTTAGGTCACTTTTTCCTACTTAGGCTTGAATGTTAGTACACGGTTGTTTCTTTAATTAACCACATTAAAAAACATTTTTAAATCTTAACATTTTCTAGCAATTTTCTAATCTGGATTGCAGGACAACTGTGCAGATACTGCTATAGAAATATGTTCCACATTACACACTGGAAATGAAATGGACTTTGTCTCAAATCTTTTCAACTGTCACAAAGGAATTTGTGCCTGATGTTTGTCATGCTTGCTTTCAGGCCAAAGCTGATTGGTTTTAACACCAGAGCAAAACTCACTGAGCATGAAGTAGGGATTGGGAGAAGGAAGAGGTAAAGTGTACATATCCACCATGGATTCTGTGAGACATTTGTTCTGGTATAGCTAAAATATTAACTGCAAGTCTAAATCCAAATCCTAGTTTGTTTGGCAGTGCTGATACCTTAAAAGTCAATCCATGTTCATGGAGAGACAGTTTAAAAGTGCTTCAGTTGTGATTAGTGTCACCAACTGCACATAATACGTGAGAGTATCTTTATAGTTAAATGCTTTTTCTACTTAGGGATACATAATTAACTAATCAGGAAGAGTTCTGGAGATCTTCAGCCAGGGAATTGCACAGTTCAGACCATATGAGCAGTTGAAAACTAGCCACTGTTCAAGGGGCTGCTGCTATACTCTGCTGAACCTGGCTGAGTAGATGCATGTTTTCTATAATCTCTCAGGATTTCCTTCTGCCAACATGAAATGAAATTAAATGCAAAAAAAAAGAGGTGAGGTCAATATTAGGGGTGAAAAATTACATTCCAAAGAAATGAAAAAAGTTTCCTCTCTAATAATTGATATAATGACATGGATAACTTTCCTCTTTTATTATTTGTAAATAAGGAAGAATTAACCAGTCAATGAGAGCTTTGGAGATAACAGATTTTAAGATGCTTCTCAGGAGGGTCAGTGTTAACTCCCACTTTGCAGGAAGAAGCTGATTTATGTAGCTTACGTGCATCTGAGCTGCTCACAAAGCTGAAAACAAGCCTTGGGCAGGCTCTGCACAGGAATCACAGGGAAGGATGTGCTAAGAAAGAGAAAGGACCTAAGGACTTAGAGGCAATCCAAAGGTTTTAATAAGCCCCAAGTGGCCCATGGTCATGCAGTGATGAGCACAAGCTCAGACCCTTCTTAGCTCAGACACAGCACTGCCCATTTGCTTCTGGTTCTGCAGCTAGCTGGAGCTTCCTTGCAGTTCTGGAGTCCAGATTTTTAAGTTATTAACAAATCAAATTCCCATCTGTCTCTGACTTACTGGGGAGCTTTTTGTTTGCTTATTTGCTCAGAGGAGAACTGAATTCGCAGGCACCTCTCAGAATCTGGCCATTAACATCTAGGCATACAAAAAGCTACAAGTAATGCAGAATCCACAGTGCAGAAGTCACGGTTGTGACAGTTTTGAATTTAAATACCTTAGAAAGCCTGGCGAGTTTTGTGCTTACACATATTTTTAAGTAGCACAGATCATGTATCCATTCTGTGCTGTTCAAAATTCCTGGTTTGATTGGCTTTGATGTAATAAATATATCACGGAATGCAACACAATATGGGGATTGCCCACAGTCAAAATAAGGCTGGTTTTGTGCAATACTCTGAGGAAGGGGGATGTTTTTTCACAAAAGTACTTACTGATTCTTGGGCTGAAATCCTACCCCATAGCATTGAGTCAGATTTAGCCCTTTAGGGTTCTACTGTGTACTTAGTAATTTGGCGAGGGGCAGCTAATTTTGGAGTTTGGTATTCTGCTCTTCATCTTACTTCTACCTTGGCATTCTGCTACCCAGAGGGAACACCAGGTCCATGCCTGCTTTTGCAGCCATTGCCAACTGTCTTGCTTGGCAGGCTGATGAGCGCTTGTTCCTGCTTGGGTTTTCTGGCATCTGCCTCAAAGTGCGCAGCCTGTGCCAGCCAGCAGACTATTAGCCCTGTCAAATATTGTGACTCGCTGGTGAATAGCACAGTGCATGATGTTGGCAACTCTGGAGTAGCTAAGCCTACAAGTAATTACTTGATTTGCAATTGTTTATCTCTTTATGTGCAAAAGCTGGAAAAATTCTGACATCCACAAAAGGATAAATGTTAATCTGCCCTGTGCCTTTGCACTAATTACCTTTCTTCCATGATTTCTCTAATAGCTGCCACATTAGGACCGGCTCCTAGATGGGTATAGAAAGGACCTTCATCTTTTTCAATAATTTGCTCTGTTTAAAACAAAATAAAGGTTATTATTTCAAAGCTTCATTCTGTAATGCAAAAAGTCACATTGCAAAGCTTACGTCTAGCTCATTAGAATACTGCTGTATGGGTCTGGGGTCAGAGTTTTCAAACGCGTGTCCAAAGTACACCCATGCAACTCGTACAAAGCATGCAAAGCACGTGGCTGATCCTGAAAACAGCCGTGATACAAGCTGTGTGCCTCTTGCTAGCACAAACAGTTGTTTCATGTCTCGGGCTCTACACTGAAATTCAAAAGGCATTTTCCTGTTATCACTGAACAATTGTTTCTCCTCCTCCGACTTCCTCCTCTCCCAGTATCTAGAAAGGAGGATAAATGGGATAACAATAGTAAATATTGATGTTAGTGAGCTGTACACTACTTGTTTTTCAGCAGCCCTGTTACAGAGTAGGAACCTACAGCTTGAGAAAGTGGCCAGTAAGGTTACATAGAGAATTTCTGCCACCCACAGAAAGACTCTGTGAAATGAAAAAAACAAGTTTGCTGAAAGAAATCCCGCACAAGGTTTAGTCAAAGTGCTTGTATGCTAAGAATGTGGTGTCAGCTTTCTGTGTGTAGATAGGACCATGTCATCATTCACAATATACACAACATGTCTGGTTTGATACAGGCTCCAGCACTGAGAAAGAAATGGTCAGGCTCTGCTTGGGTTCAGGGTGGGGTGGTGGAGCTGTGCTGAGGGCTGACTTTATGCTGCCATGCTAACTCCAAGGGCTGGATGAGGTGATGCTGCCTTTGATGCACAGCCTCCACAAGCATGAGGAAGGCATGCTATAAACCAGAATGTGTCAATGCGGGAATGGCTTAATTTAATCTTCTTCAGGACAACTATTGGTAGGAAAGAGCAATAAACTCTATCAATTACACTGTGGCACTGGGTTCTTCAAAGAGGGCAGGAACTAAGTTTCATGTTCCTTTATTTCCTAGAGGGTCATTAAATGCAAGTGGAGAATAAGCTCTTTTGCTTAGTTAGTAGTTCCAGTACTGGCTAAAAAAGCAGTGAGAATAATGAAATGACTGCCAGAAAAACCTGTGCCAACTACATTGGAGAAATAGTCTCAAGAAAAATCCCCAAACAACTTCAGTGTTTTTAAAAAAACTACATTTTGTATGTCCTTTCTTATAAAACAACAAGGAATAGCAAGGAACTGGCTTCCAGTTTTCTTCCTGGCAACTTTGAAAATCCACTATCTCCTTTCTTTTCCTATGCATCATCTATGAGACATAGCCCCAAGCATTGAAAAGGCAGAAAGGTCAATTTTGCAGTTTTGGAGGACCGGTTCAAATTCCCCCATTTATAGTTGGTATGAAATCCCAGTAAGTGAAACTATAACAATGATTTTTTTATTTTTAGAGCTGAATCTTTTGTCTCAGCCTGAATAGCTTATCCAGGGGAGTCTGAAAGTGCCTGTTAGACCTGGCTACGTGCAGTGTCTGTGCAGGGCCATGCCTGTCACCCTACTTTGCTTCCCTCTGCTCTATTCTTTCAGCTTTTGGAGGTCAGGAATGCCATGAAGAAATACTGAGGGTCCCCCTTGCTTCTTTTTTGGCGCTGCTCAAGTAGCTTCTCTAAGAAACTGCTGATCTCTTTAGCCTTGCAGGAGACAAGCGTGTGAAAGGGGGGATAAACTCTTGCAAAAGTGAGGAATAATCTGTCATCTTTTCTTTGCTTAGGCTTTACTGAGGGAAACTTCAGCAATTTCACTGTTAGAGCAAAAAATGCCATAAGGATCTCAAGTTTTGGACCCAGGATATGTTTTATAAATGCTATATCCAACCTTGACGAATAAATTAGATTATGAAGTTATGACCTACTTTTTATCAGCATGTTGCCATTACATGTCTGCTGTGCAAGGAGAATGAACCTGAGAGGATATGTTACTGGCCATAAGCATTCTGACTGAAAAAGCAAATAGGTAATTGCTTTACGAAACATTGAGAAAGGGCCCATGTGTAGAGTTGGATAAGTTGACTAGGAATTAGTACATAAAATTGCAATTTTGTACGTCTTTACTAATCACTGTTCCAAAAAAAAGCAACCAAAAAACTCGTCCAACAAAAACATCAGCTAACCCCATGATCCCAACTTGAAGGCTTATTTCCTTCCTATGAACTAGTGTATTTTTAGTTCATCTCAGCACTTACCCACACAGCTGCAAGATGGGAAATCATACTGGGTTTTGGCAGGTGTGTCCAATAAATTTTTTACAGGAGTATCCAATAACTTGGAAGGTGAGTCTAAAAAATTATTGAGAACAGTTCCAGCTGTTCTTTTGGTCGGGGTTTTTTCAGCAGACGGGTTTGTTTGCTGATCTAAGATTGGGGTCTGAGTGTCAAAATCTGCAGCACTGGTATTTCTTGATAGGATGGTAATAGGGCCTGCTGTTTCAACCTTCACATGTTTAGGTGATTTGATGGTAAAAGTCTTGTGATCGAACAGTGATTTGACCTGTATCTGTTTTAGCTGCTGTTCCATTGTCTCAATGATGCTCTTTTGTTGCATGTTCTCGCAGCAAAAGTGCTGATTCTCTTGTTTAATTGTTTTTTTCCACATTTTGTTTTCCAGCTGTCCAGCTGATGGACGCATACAGACATTGGACTTTATGCCAGCCTCAATTTTTATAGGCTTGCGCATTGCATTGGGACCCATCTCGGGTTTGGGTTGCTGGTATGCTTGTTGCTCCTGTTTTTGCAAGAGATGCCACCTTAGAGCAGCATGTTTCTGAAAATCCTTTGGGGTTTGGGACTGCAAATGACAGCTTCTCTGGTCATGGGAGTGTGGGGCAGTTTGCTGGCTGGGTGGTAAGTACCGCTGAGGAACCTGTGTAGCTTGTTGGCTTGAGAGATCTTGGTTCAGACTACCACCATAGCACTGTGTCTGCTGGAGTGGTGGTAGGTGTCTAATTGCAGCTTGTTGTGTCTGTTGCTCTTGTTCTTGAAAACAGCGATTCACATCTTGCTTTGAGGTCAAGTTATTTGAAAAATACTGCACATGTTGCAAGTCCTGCATTTTGTTGGCTCCAAAGCATTCAATATTTGCGGCATTTTCTTTCTTCTCAGGAATCAAGTGCACGTTGTTTGGGCAGGGATGCTGCAGACCAGCGTTTGGTTTCTGAGTGTAAAGGGGAGCTTTGTTGTTTATGCTCTGAACCTGCTCTAGGCCTAGCTGAGGGTTATGCAGTGGGAATGCGGCTGGTTTCATGTACTTATTCCCAGTTTGAAAACATTCATCTACTTTAAGCTGATTGAAGGCTGTCCTGTCTAGCGGCTGCTCAGCATTGCTCTGGGAGTGGGAAATGGTTTGGGGCAGGTCCTTATTTTTCATTTGCAGAGCCTGCTGCTGGTTTGGGGTTAGCTGTGGACTGCACGGCAGCTGCACCTGCCGAGCCTGCTTCTGGAGCATCTGCTGCAAAATGTGTGAATGCAAGAATTGCTCATTTTCCCCCGACTGGGGATTCAAGTGCTGCTGTCTCAGTGGGGCCCCTAACGGCTGTTCGGCTTGTTGCTCTGGTCTTTGCTGGAAGTGGAGCTGCTGTGGAGGGTGTTGCTGCACTTGGGACTTGAGTAGGGAATCCATCTTTGTGAGCTGTGGCTGTGGTGAGTGTTTCTGGAACGTCAGCTGCTGGTCGGCTGTGGGATGCGGCTGCAGCTGGGAGGTCTCGCTTTTGTACAGCGGAGGAATTTGTTCCTGTTGCATTATCTTCTGGCTTTGGGGCTGTCCTGAAGGCCCCTTCAATGCATCAGGACTTCCAGCATACTGTTTTCTATAGGCTGATTCGGCTGTGTGTGCCTGGAACTGAAGAATTGATCGCAGTAATGCTTCACTGGGCTTTTGGGGAGGCTCTCCCTGGCGGAACTGGGTGGAAAC
The DNA here is from genome assembly GCA_013401335.1 of Brachypteracias leptosomus. Lineage (NCBI taxonomy): Eukaryota > Metazoa > Chordata > Aves > Coraciiformes > Brachypteraciidae > Brachypteracias > Brachypteracias leptosomus. The sequence continues at coordinate 83,975 of VYZX01015335.1, forward strand.
CAGTTCTATCCAGGCTGGTTTTGAATAATGTTGAGCCTGTTGCACAGGCTCTTTCACTTGGTCCTTTTCTTTGTCGGGAGGAATCTCAGGTTCTCTCTGTCCCAGGCAGTGTCGATAGTGTTTCTGCGACTCACCCTCGCTTCCGCGCGCATGCAGGCTTTGGAGGGGAGGCTCTGGCACCGGCGGCGTTTCTTCTGGGTGCTGCTGAATTGAGGCGGCCACAGCAGCTTGCGGGTTGCTTTCACTGGCATCTTGTTGTGACGTTGGTGCCTGCTGCGGAAGTCTCTGTGGAGGGTGAAGTTGTTGTTGACTGAGGCTGGGACTTTCTGCCATTGGTCCCTGCTGTTGCCCTTCATTCTTTATCTCCCCAGGAAGAGTTTCATCACATCTGTTGTCATAGGAATGGTGTCCTTCTTGCACCATGGCCGGCAGTGCACTGTTCATTTCTGGAGCAGGAGCAGTGGAGGAATCTTTGTGAAACATTGAGTTCTGTTTAAAGAAAGCACCATTTTTTTCTGCTTGCTCAGAAAACCTTTCCAGAGTGGTGTTCTGAGCTTGCAGGTTACTGCTGGAACTGAGAGAGAGGTCTTGGCTGGGAACCTGCCCTATGCTGCCACGAACAGTACTGTTTCCTATGGATAACTGGTGTGGATCATAGCCTGGAATCTGTTGCTGTAGCTGCAGTTCTGGTTTCTGAAGCGAACAGCTACCTGGCAATACAGGTGGTTTACTGGAGTCTTCTGTGTTGTAGACCTCAGTAACCACTACAGCTGGCACTTGAGGCAGCTCAGAGTTTGAGGTCTGTGGGGAAGTGATCTGCCCTGAGGTATGGGATGAATGGGTTGTCTCATAGGACAACTCATTAGTAGCCTGACTGGTAATGGCATTGATATGAGATGTATTCTTCTGCATTGCTATGGAAACATGTTCTGGATAATATTGAGACAGTGTTTTCTCCAGGAGTTCATCATGCATGCTTTCTATGGAAGAGGCAGAAACTGTAGCACCATTAGGCATTGGCACTGCCTTGTTCTTAAGTAGCAAGACATTGTCCCTGTTATGGCAATGAATGTTTTCCTGCTCCTGCTCATCCTGAATCAGAAGGTCATGAGGGTTTTCTGAACCACCACTATTGTCTCTTGTAGACTGTATCAAATCCAAAGCTTCACTTTCTTGTCCTGTAAAACTCTCGGTTTTCTTCTCACTGTGACAATTGGAGACGCTTGGTTTTTCATTATTATCTTCTGGCTCAGCTTGTTCTCCATTTACCTCTTTGTCTTGTTTCACTTTCTTACTCTCATGAAATCCATACAGAGAGGGCTCACTAAAAGTGCGTTTTATCCCACCATTTTGCATATATTTGGAACATACTTTCTTTTCTTGTAAAAGGTCAGGGCTAACGCGGTTGTTTGGACTTCCCTTCAGGTGGGACACTCCATAGTTGCTTTTAGTGAATAGCTGCTTGTGATCTCCATTTACTTCAACTTCAGGCCTCTCTGTTGCTGGACTTCCATTCTGTAGCTTCACCACAGAAGGCTCTGCCTGGCACACGTGAGAAGATTGCGGTATTAGGAATGAACTCAATCTATTGCCGTCAACATGGTTGGTTCTGTCCTGTTCCATCTGGCCTGCTCCGGGGCCATCCACAAGGCTACCCTCTGAATGTATCTGAAAGAGAAAAGAAACGGGAGAATTTAAGTCAATTTTAGTTTCCATTGAGGGACAGCCAATTCCTGGTGATTCCTGCGGCATTCAAGCACCCCTCATCCTGACCAGCTCCCACACATAACGTGAGCTCACAGGCACACCCGAGGTGTGTTTCACTATACCATCACATTTTGCAGCCCTCTCTCTCCCTTTTTCTTGAAGACTTGTTCTTCAAGATGAAAAGAAGAGTGAAAATACAGAGTGTCTCCTTATATCCCTGTTTAACACACAAGCAGATATTTTACAAAAAACCAACCCTCTACTAATGGTGCAAAAACTATTTTCTGCTTTTGAATGATTTGCATAGACTCCTCTGTCGTGACTTCTTCTCCTTAGTAAGGCAAAAAGTCATGCCGAAACCACAGTTCCCAGACTTGGTGCTAATCCTGTAATTTGATTAAGTGTGTCAAACCTCTTCTGTGTGATTTGAAGGATTATTGCCACCAAGCTTGCCAATTAGAGGGGGGAACCTCCTTTTCTCTGTCTTCAGCTGTCTGCCAAGGTCTTTTTAAACAGGCATTCCTAAAGACCACGCAAGTAGCACGGCACGCATGTGAGACAAAGCCATGCTTCATTGCTGTCCATAGGAACCCTTACAGTTCATCAACATCTTGGTAAAGTTGTCAGAGACAAATCAAGAGATTTCTGAAAGGTTTGATGGAAGTGGTATTTTTTCAGGTACTGATATCTTTTCTAATCTACATATAGACATCAAGCATGGTTTAAACTATGCATTTGGGTTTTGAACTGAGCCTCACAGCTGTGAAGTTAGGAATTTTTTTTCTTCCTTGTTTGGATGGAAAAATCCCACTTTCTCATATACTCTTTGTATTTTAGTTATTTAAAAAGTGAAGTTTTTCATTGGATAAAAGTACTGACAATGTGCAGTGAACAGCTAATCCTGTTCACATGGATCTTCCCAGGATTCACAATCCCAGCTAACATAGATAAAGCCCTTGTTTGACTCTGCTTGTAATTTATTATTTGTTGCATTTATAGTTCTCAACCGGTCACAAACGACAGAAGACAGACTGACAGCGGGTCTTACAGACGTGAGATTGCACAGAGAAAATTTGGACTCATGCATGTTTTTGTCCTGAAGCTTTTATTTTTAGTTTGCATAAAAGGGAATCTGAAGGGTTCTCTATTACCAGGTCATCTCTGGTTGGAATGCAAAGTCAGGAGAAGCTCTACACACAGCTGGAACTGCCACTACATAGGAACAACTACTATACTGAAAAATTTCTCCCATCAGTTGTTCTGCTTATGTATTTATCCTACTTTTTTTTTTAATGCTAAGAAAAATCTAATCTATACAGTTTTCAGTGCCATATTGCCTTATTTTAGAATAATATTAATTAATGAGATTAATTACATCCAACAGAATTTTCTCTGCTTGCAGGTCTGATTTCAGTATCAGGACAATTCAAACATATTTTGACTGACAAGCACCTACAGGATAACTTGTATTCACTTCCTCCTTCTCTCAGACTTGGTTGTAGATTTACTTTTGACCTCCTGAAGATTTTTTTCTTTTCTTTCTGTACTCAATTAATGTTTTGCATTACAGAAGTAGAGAAGTTTTCTCTGAAAGTAACAGTACTTAAAAAAAGAGTTTTTGAAGGGAAAGCTAAGAATAGGGACATGGAAAAGAATGTTTGTCCATCATACCTATTTTCTTGACAAGGGTGAGGTAAGCTTCTTCCCTTCTAGATATATCTCAGTGTATTTCCCAACCTGGTTTTAAAGCACCACAAGACACAAGCCTTTGCAGCTTGTCCAGGGAGATGATATTCCACACTTAACAGAAAGCACTGTGAAAAGGATTCCTCTGATGTGTCACTCTAGGCCAGGTGGCAGAATGATGCTACCAGAAAGTCTCAAAAATAAAATGTCAGCCTAATTTGTAAACCATTTTTCACCTTTACACCTTTCATACATAGAAATTGCAGCTGAACCACAACTCAGACATGAGTGTGTCACTGCTGTATTTTGCAAGTATGAAATGAAATAAAAGGCACCATATTAATTAACACTGTGCTGCCAAGATGTTTCTAAAATACTTATTTCTTTAAAAAAGTTTTAGTCTGTGTGCTCGAACTGTGAGAAACTTCATCTGGCCCTCAAAGTCTGCCTTGCTGTTTGTGTTCTGGTGTACCTTGTGGGTTGCAACTAAATTCCTTCCGAGAGTTTGGGAACAGACAATCTTTCTTCTCACCTCCTTACTGATAGGTAAAAACACCTTTCTGCTTAGAAGTGGGGGCTGCACAACTTCTCTACACTTAGCTTGCAAACCCCTCAAAGGGGTACGTTGGTGCTTCAGAAGAGAGTTTTAAGTTCATGCCATCCTCAGAAACTGGGAGGTTACCTTCAATGTGAGACAGGGATTATTAGTCATAGTAGTCTCAAAGATCTCATGGTATGAGTCAACCAGTTCCCCCAAATTCTGATCACCTCCAGTGTAAAAGGCATTGGTGTTAGACATTGCAAAGGACATAGAAATCATTTGGTTCTTTAAACTACAAAGTTAATTCATCAATTAACAGTGCCAGATCTGCATTTTTTGAAATGCATCTAGGATTGTGGTGACTTTGCATTCTACTTCTTTCTCTCTGTCTACACTCCGTTATTCACAGTCCTTGAGTCTCATCTGAGTACAAATCTTGCTCAAATCATTGCAATTATCTGTAATTTAAAACTGGCAAAAGACAAATTGGCAGTGATACCTTTATTACTGGCTTTTGCTGGGACACCATGAAGATATTCCTGATGCTACTACTAAGCAGACCTGGTTGTACCTTACAAAGTCTCTGTGTTTTTCTTTGTAATTGTTGTGGGGTGAACTGTCTGCCTCTCAAAGTAAATCCACCTTTCCCTAAGCGCAGCAGTTAGCCTTTTTTCTCTTTCCCATAACTGTATTTTATCCAGACCATTTAGAAGCTCCGCGTGTTTTTCTTCAGCTATAATTGATTAGAAATTCAAGTCACATCAGCAGCATCTGTGAAACAATTACTGCATCCAGGACTGACTCTGCAGTCTAATCCATCATAATTATGACTGGCCTCTTTGAAGATGCCACGATGCGTGACTTAAATATAGCACATTACTGTGCAAATGGATCAGCCTCTCATCCCACCAATATGCATTCAAGTTGTAATTCAGTCTGCCACCGTTTGACTTTCTCAGGTGCAAGCAATGTATGTACGTTTATTTCTTGCCACAGATGGGGCACAAATTGGAAACCAGGTACTGAAAGAGAGGTTGAGATTTTGTTTTGTTTTGGTTTGTTTGATGGGCAAGTTTGGCATACTCCTGCCACCTCCATCAATACAGGAGTACTGAAAGACCATGAAAGGCATTGTTACCAGCATGACAAACGTTCCTGTGGCAACAAAAGTATCCTTAGTTGTATCATTTTCTTTCATAGTGTCACAGAAAATCTTTCTTTACTTCTAGCCAGTTCTACAGGTTCATACCTTACTTTATAGAGCACCCGTATCTGGGGAGTTTGTGAATGCAAAGCAGCTCAGATGAACAAATGGACAAATACACCCACTGCAGGGGAGTACAATCTTCTGCAAAGCTGGGCAAGATTCCCAGTAGAAAAAGTAGGTGGGGGGATGGCACGTTAGAGTACTCATGGCCCTAAAAGGATCAAAAGGTGGGATGTCAGATGGGTTGTTTCCCTTCTGGGGTTAGCTGGGATAGACATATATCTCCTCAGAGGTTTTTCTCCCCTGCAGAAATACACCTTCTCAGATCATGACCCCAGCTGACATGTGCTCAAGTGATTATCGGGATGAAACTCAAGAAAGCAGAAGTCGAATACCAGTGAGCTTGTCAATAGCTTGCTGGGTTGTTCCTGGAGTGCTGCCACAACCTCCAGCCTGCTGGCACCCTTCTGTCACCGCCAGATGACACAGAGGTCTAAATTGGTCCCAGACAAGAAACCCCTGTAGCATTTTCTCAACAGGAGGTGAATCTACCTCTATGTCTTGCCAAACTCCAGTTTGGTAAGTTGTGCTTTCCGCTTGCACTCTCCTGCTCCTGATGCCTGGGTACAGCAGTCGGCTTCACTTTGCTATGTGTGATTGTGTGCTCTTGTGCAGCTGCTTCTCTGCTCAGAAGCTCATGCTGCTGGCAAAGAGGTCTAAATCTTGAACTTCCAAGTGAAAAAGCTCCTAAAGTGAAGGGGTTTTTTCCCTCCTATTTCAAGAATGAATGAAAATTTGAGAAAAGGCATGAGTAGAGTTATTCCTAAGTAAGGATGCTCATACATGGCATTTTCAGGAAGATCAATTTCTGCACTAAATCCTTAAATCTTTTGGCCTTGCATGTATGTGAAATCATTTCTGATTAACTCTGTGTCAAATTTTTCTCTCTTTTAACTTTGCCACAAGATACACACATTATATGTTATATATATAGTTATAATGATGCCCAACACAGTGATTTATAGCCGTGTGGTTATTGTGGGATGTTATTTTTCTCTGGCCTATCCAAAGAGCAGTTGTTTCAGCTGTGCCTTGGGTTAACACCTGTAAGCAAGCTCCAAATGCCACTAGAGGAGAAAAGACATGCAGTTAACTCAGATGGGTGGTGTAACACATCAGAGCTCCTGATAGTGAAACTAATGGGGGAGGCAAGACCAGGACAATGCCTGCCAGACTCTGGTTGGTTTGCCATTCCCAGCTTCTTCCCAAGCCAGGGTTGCTGGTAGTCTGCAATAAACACAATACCTTCAGAAAACAAACCCTGTGTGGTCCTGTTGTTTAAATATGGGTTTAACAGGCTTTTCTGAAGCCAAGGCACCCACAAGAGAGAATTTTAACTCTGTTGCCCAAAGCAGACTCAAAAGAGGTTGCATTCATGCTAAGGTGAACTGGGGCTCTGAATCCCACAACATGCCCTGAGGATTTGCTCTGCTCCCTACCAGCATCACTGCTGCCCTGCTGCAAGGGTGGAGGCTGAGGAAAACACAGGGGAACTTCACAGCAGATGTAAAGGAGGCCCAAGAAGGACAAGGACACTCTGTTGTTAGCTGGGCTCTGTGGTTACAATGAGGTCCTTTTGCACTGCCTTCAGCTGTCTCTTCATTTGGAAAGTATATTTATCCAGTGCATTAGCAATGCTTTGGAAAAAAACTTGCATAAGGATGCCATGCCTTCTCTGTCCCCTGAAGTTTTTAAGTTAAGGCTATTCCTAAAATATAAGTATGGCTTTCTCATTGTAGCTTTAAATAGCAGTTAAGGGGTTAATCTGGAAACTACTGGATGAGACTCTGTGATTGTATCCTACAGGAGGTCATGTTGCATTAATATAATTGTCTTCTCTGGAATTTAGATCTACAAATAATCTGTGTCAAACAGAAAAGAAAATGTGAGATGGCTAAAATTTGTTACCTAATTTAACTTTAATTTACAGGGAAAATGGTGACTAGCAAATATGGATATAAGCAGACATAAGGGAATGAAGAGCATGAGATTTGTGAAATATGAGGCTTAATAATTCATTAAATCTTATCTGAGCCAGAAGCCTCATAATTCATGCATTTTTAAATCAACTAGTGCTAACCACCCATCTCAATTTATTGACACCAGTTCTTGCATTTCAGTGATGCAATGATCTAATAGCAAAAGCCCTTGAATCAGTTTGGGTTTTGACCTTAATACAGATGGCAAGAGAGTAAAGCTAACCTGGTCTGCTACATTATATAACCACCAACAAGACTGGATACTGCGTAATTTCTACCCAGGCATGAAAAATTACACTATTTTAACAATTGCATAAAATCAAAGGGAGCGAAAATTAAATGCCTCTACAATATGGGTGGAAAAAAACAATTATGTGAAGGAAATGAATTCAAGAATATAAAATGTGAGTAGATAGGAATTATAATGTCTCATCACGCAGCTCCCCAGTTCCTATTTTTTTGTGATTTATGTCCTATACAAACTTTGCACCTAATTGTATCATGTAGCACTTATAGAAAAGAACACAACTCTTGCTTGTAATGCTACCAGAGTATGATTAGAAATATTTCCCACCATAGATTTCCACCATTTTCAGCACAGATTAGAAATAATTCCCAAAACGTTGGGCTTTGGAACCAGGTTGGATTTAAGAGACAAAAGGACCTTCCTGCTGTAATAACCAGAAGACTCAAGACGAGGTTGGCACCTCCACTTGTTCTTGCTGGTTGTAAGCTCGTTTCTGTGGTTTAGAATTGGAGTATGGTGGATCCAGGTGGTTTATACTGTCAGGCCATCACATAGAGCTGTTTTACTTCCCAAGGTAGCCTGTTTGACATCACCTTGGGTGTCAGCATGCCCACATACACTAAGACCAGTACTGATCAATTTCTTGAGTGCCACCCTGACTGTTATGTATCTTTCAAAAATATAGGGAAGCTGAACTAAAACACCCTTTTGCGTTTGCTGCTTTTGAGAGTCATTCAAGTTGGTAGCTGTAATAGGAAGGCTGCAGGGATAGGAGTTACAGTCTTAAACACTGGGGATGCCCAGTGAGATGCTTCTATGCCTGGGTATAATGAGAAACTTCTCTTGTGTGCCTGTGAAGTTTGGACCAGCAAAATTGTTTCAAACTGTGACCCACACAGGGTGTCATTTTGGTAAATCACCAGTGGCTGGGGATTCAACCTTGGGAAACATGTTGGAGTAGGAAGAGAGAACCAAGTTTCTTTTTTTCTTTGTCTCAGCCAGTTACCATGTGAAGTGAGGTGTGTTGAGCAAAGGCAGGCAAGGTAGGGTGAGCTGTGTTAGCAGGTGGTCTTCAGACCTCATGTTGATTTCTGGGAAAATGGTGTAATTTGAGGAACGCTTTTCCTCTCAGCTACATCATGTGTCAAATGATGATGATGATACTGGCTGCTGATTAAAATCAGCCATCCAAGAGCAATAGCCAACTAACTGCTATTCTGGCCGAGCTCTGCAGTGCAGCAGGCCTCTGTGTGAGCAATGCCAGAAAAAGCAAGCATTGGTGGCTGAACCCTGCTTCAAGACACACTTGATGTTATCAACCTGCCATTTAGGGAGTGTCATCATTATCTTCCAATTTCTGTGATGTTTGTCCATCTGGCTTCAGACCTGGATATAGCGTGGATTTCTTGGGTTGATGACTTCCTGACACCCATCGAAGGTCAGTTATCCATGATGATATCATCACAGCTGTTGGCAGAGCTAAGTAATTCACTATTAAGTAGTACATCTTCCTTGAGAACTGGAAGCAGGGGAAGAGATTCTCTTGGCTCTCTTCACCACAAACTACAAAAAACAAACGGAGGACTCAAAGGAAAAATCACTGGCAAGCGCAAGATTTCAGGGTTTCATCATATTGGGGCAGTAACATTAGAAAATACGAACAAAAATGGTCCTGTTTGGCATGTGGGTGGAAGGACTGATGGAAGAGAGTAAAACATTGTGGGCTGCAGCATCCCCAGAACACTTCTCTGTTTTCCATTATCCTTGGAACTTCAAATAGGAAATCCTGTTGGTCTCTCAGTTCTGATGGAAAACAGAATTTTGGATGAAATGCAATTTTCTTAAATTTCTTCTCCAAAAGTTGAAGGTCATACCAAGAGGAAAGTGGGGACAATGCAATTTAGACATGGGTTGATGATCCAGAGAGTTACTCTGACTGTTGCTCCCATACATCCAATGACAAAACATGGCTTTCAGCTCCTTCACTGGCCTTGCTATGGTAGCCTTTACACCTATATATGCATTCTTCCTCTGTTTTTCTCGTACCTCTGCCACACCCAGGCTGGGTTGCTGTAGTGAACTCAATTTTCAGCTACTCTTCTTGGCCTTTGAGAAATGAAGGCAGTGCAGAGAGACAGCTCCTGCCCCAGGCAGAGCGTGCACTGTGTGCCTCAGTGTAGCCCCGGGGCAGGTGCTGGGGATCCCTGCCAGGGGTGGTGAGCCACAAGGTACCCGTGTGTCTCTACATCAGATGCTGCTTGCCTCTGCAGCTTCTGTGTGGTTTCCTATGTCCTTCTGGGGATTCACTTCCAGATGGTGAAGTTGGAGGAGTCGAGCCAAAACAAGGGTACTTGCTTTGAAAAGATCCTTGTTCTCTTTTAATTGTTATGTGATTTGATTTAAAAATGTGTTTTCATGCCCACTTGTGATTGGTTTTTTTCTTACTCCCAATTTATGCTTTGCCCAACTTACAAACCAAACCAATTGCTCATAAACACATGGGAAAAATAGGTTTGTCAGGGCCCTGTTTCTCAGCTCCAGGATGGTAACAGCCAGACCTGTACCAGTCCACTCCAACCTGTTTTCAAAGGTCTCTAATGATGAGAGTTGCATAATAACCCACAGTTACATGCGGTGCTTCGTTAACCTTATTAGAAAGCTTCTACCATTTAAAACATCACCCTGGATCATCTCTTCCCATCTACCACAGGCTTGCAGAGCATTTTTTTTTCTTCTCTGCTATGGCTTCTCTCTTCCCATGTAACTGAAGACTATTATAAAAGCTCCCCTTATAGACAGAGTAAACAACCCAGTTTGTGACATCTGATCTCCTCCCCAGGGTGGATCTATATCCACACCATTTGTTCCCCGACCAGATGCACAGAGGTCACAAAGCAAATGCAACAGTCTGCTTTTGGAGGCCTTAGGCACATGCCATATTCTGCCAGATTTTCCTTGAGTTCAGATGTTTGATACACAAGCAGCTATAAGTGCCTATATAATATTTCAAATACCTGTATGAATTAACTTGACTTTCCCACAGCAACTAAAATCAGTTTTATTCCCTCAGCATGAGAGGGTCTGTATTAATCACATCAAAATCAACAGAACAGGCTCGTTATTTCCATCAGAGCTTTATAGAGGAGGATGTTTTCTTAAAACCCAACTTCAGTGTGTTTAAGTCTGTGAGCTACTGGCACAAGCATCTTTTCTGACTTCCACTGTTGCTGAGGCACCACAGAAGATAAGAATCTAATGCAGTTTTAGAGGTCTATTAGAAGATGCTCCCTGGAGCTACAGTTGCCATCCAGCTTCTTTCTGCATTCGTGTGTGGTCTTCAGGAGCATTTTTCATGTGGGTTATTGCACTCTACACACAACAATGGCATGGATTATCGTGCTGAAATCTACATCTGAGAAAATAGTTACAATTGCCTCTCCAGATGTACAAGAGATGAAAGACAAGGTACTTTTGATGAACAGAGCCAGCTGACAACCTAAGAGCAGTCAAGATCTAACCTTGATGAAAGCACAACTCTGAGAGAGAAATGAAACGTGGAAGCTGGCACTGCCTTGCTGTGGTTCTAAGCATGCAAGAGAGCTTGGCACAGGTACTGTTGCTGTCCCCTTCAATTCTAGGTTGGAGATGAAGATGTGGGATTATATTTTCATTTTGAATACTCAACATATGAGCTTGGAAAGAACCTGGTCATTGACTAATCTTAAACAATATGGCCCAGGGCCCAAATAAATTATAAGTCAAGAGACACCCACTTCACATCATGCAGGCATTTATCAAGGAGTTACAACCTGGCTCCTTAGGGTTGACTTGAAAAACAGATTTTCTACAGTTACCACCTTGGCTACAGTCATTTTCCCCCCTTTCTAATTTTAACTTTTTATTACTTGGCAAGAGAGTTTTTTAGCTTTTTCTTCAGAAGGCCACTATTAACCCTGTTTTGAGGATCAAGCAATGGGCTCCAGTTTGTGCTTCCACAGAACTCAGGCCATTCCCAAGTTCCTTTGTATATTGTTACATCCTTGCTTATATAGAATGTGGTTTTTATCTATACCTATTTAACATTTCTTAACATTTAAGTATAAATGGGCAGTATATGGGTAATTTAATCTATTTTGTGGCAAGAAACATTTAGTTAGAGAGCTACTAGAGAAAAAAGCTTATTAAAGGGAGACAGGCGTTTGCCTTTCTGTGGAATCTCCCTTCAGTGTTTCAGGGAAACTGTAAAACAGCAAAATGTCTACATTTTGTGAATAGGATATTTGTTTAAGAACCCAGCTCTAACCTGAAGGTTTCTCCCTTCAACCAAATTACAAAGACTGGATAAAAATTTGGGATTGCTGCAGTCAGAAAGGGTTGGGATTCCAGAACAAGCTGGCATTCCTGCTTTGCTTTCATTTCCCATAATTCAAAGCACATTCTTTCTCCTGTTTAAATTTTCCTCTTCATGGTGAGATACAACATGAAGAGACAGAAAACTCGCTGCCACCAAAAGCTAAAAGAGTTTGGGGGGAAACTGACAGATTGTGTTTTAACTCTCGCTAAGACTTTCAGACTCCCGCAGCTGACTCTTGGAAGCGTGGTATTTGAGCAGTCCTGAAGGGAACTGCAACACTCCTCTCTCTGTCCTTCCTTTTCAAATATTTTCAAAGCTTTGAAAACAGTCAGTTGTTCTTCGTTCTGGCAACTCACCATTTACTGCTGGCTCACATCACTTCACAGTCTTCTGAGGTACCCAGTGGCCTGCACGGATTTGAGAGAGTTTGAAGCTCTAATGAAAGACCTTTGATATTTTTGGATATTTAAAAGACATATAGAAATGGGCAAGTTAAAAGAGCTGTTGTCAGACCCCGCAAAGCCCACTTCATATTCTCAGTCACGAGATACCATTTCACTAATTGATTATTGTCCGTCCATAACACAGTCACGCTCTTGGTGCACAAAGAAGCAGTGTGGATGAAAAGCTCACCATTGTAAAGTACATACTCAACGGGATTTAGAAAGCTGGGAACTACAGACAAATCTAAGACACAGGACTACTTTGAATGAAACTCATAAATCATAGCTGAGACTTTTTTTGAGCTTAAATAAACATCTTTACTACAGACAGCAAAGAGTAATGGAAGCATTATAAATGCCTCTCTTCATTCTTCCTTGAGAGGGTGGCAGGTGAGCTCTCCTCAAAATGATCAGGTGACTTTCTGTTATTTAAATCCACACGTCCAGCAATGAGGACCTGATCCCGCAAGTCCTGCAGAACTGCTCCTACCTGGCAGTGTTACGCAAAGTGTTTGCCAGGCTAGTCCTTCAGCCAGAAGTCTAGTAGCTGCGGTGGTCTTGAGCTGAGGAATGCAGATGAAGAGATGAACACCTTGCATTGTGCTGCTTGGGTTCCCGTAAGCTCACGTGCGTCCTTGCACGTGAAGTGTGATGGCACAGCACAGTCCCTGCTTTTCCTGCCAACACAAACCTTTGCTCCCCCTCCCCCTCTCCTTCCCTAAAGCACATCAGGGAGAGAACAGGGTTGGGGGCAAAGCAAGGGTGATTGGCATGAAGTTCTGACATATGCAACCGATTTTGCTCAGAAGAAAACACAATGCAATCTGCCCTTGGTAAGTATTATTTCTATACAGCTTCTAGGGGCAATGAACAGCTGCTTTTCCTTTAAAAAAAAAAAAAAAGGGGTGAGGAGGGGTTAGTAGAAGAGAGGAGACAGCTATCAGGATACTAAATGTCTAATGCCATCATTTAAGCTAACATGCACACCACTGCTGAATGCATATGAGGTCACTTTATTTTTGGTTTGTTAACAATTTGAGGGTCAGCCAGGTTGATTATGAGAAAATGAGCTAATAATTTTACTGTGGGAAGGGGGGAAGACAATGATGAATGGCAAAGTTTATCTGCTCATTATACTCCCCAGCAAACAACCCTTGCTAACAGCCTCATCTAGCTCACAAAAGCTTACATGTAATTGATGTGTAATAAATCAGAAGTATGCCTCAGCTCCCCAAACCAAAATGATCTTAGAAGTTTATGATAGGTATTGGTGATTAAGCAAATGTTCTGATAAATTAGTTGCACTTTAAATTACAAATAAGAATGAGCTGGGCAGAAAAAATATTCTGGAGTACGTGCAATTAACCTTTAAAAAAACATATGGAGAACTAAAGCAAACCAGGTGAGTACTAGAGACCGGACATGGGCTTCCTACTGCTGTGCATCAGCTATATAGCACGCCATGTCCTTCAGAGAGATTATGGCATGTCCAGGGTGCTGATGCTTCCCAGCCCATCCTGTTTCCTACCTTCTCCCTTTGGCACCATTAAGGTCCTTTCACTGGCCAGTCCCGTGCTCCTTTCTTCAACTTGAGGGTCTAGCCTGGCACATGTGTCAGGGGCACGCAAGCAATACGGGGTGTGTGTCAGCACCTCCCCACAGGGCCCCAGTCCCGTCCTGGAAACTGATGGGGATCCCAGCAGCTCCTGACCTCCCCCTGCCTGAACTCCCTGCTCCAGCCCTTGTTCCCAGAGGTTTGGAGACAGGGATGTCTTCAGAGTTGTCAGAAGCTTATGACAGATGACTTGTTCAATCAGGACACTGGCTACTCTGATGTTAAATGTTTGTTCTTTTTCTTCCCGTCCCATTTCCTCACACACCGCAATATAACCAGGCAGCATGAAGCCTTAATCTATGCTTCGGTTTTTCTGGCTTCACTGAAAAAATTCAATGTCTTAAAACAGCTGCTACTACTTAATGATCTTTTGGTAACTAGGGCCGATTTCTTTTGTTATGCTCTCTGAAGATTAAATTTTGCTCTGGACTCTATTGCCTGAAGGAGGCTATTGTAAAACAAGATACTCAGAAATCAGCAAAAAGATATTCAAGCTAAACCAGAAAAACAAAACGCTTTAACTCTAGTAGTGCTGCTACCAATGAGTTTGAGAAAAGATCCTGAGATTATGCTAAAAGCAGCCTGGTATTGTGGGCTGATGGCTGGGGAACTGCTTTCTAACAATGTACACAGCCTTGCAAAAGAATAAAACCTCCACTATATAAAAGATGCTTCTTTGATATTAGGTTTTAAACCCTGATTTGATTGAAGAGGCTACCATGCAATTAATTAGATGCTAGTAAGTATTGCTATTGCTTTAGATTGTGAGGAGGGAAATACACAGCTCAAGGCTTGGCAGTCCCTTTTAAAAGAGACCCGTTGGGGAGAGCCTGCATCTACCAAATACCAAAAAGTTCCATCAGGATTACAAAGAAAAATGCTACAAAAGATTAAAATATGTGGTCAGCAGTAATAACTCTCCCTCTGCTTGTTGTCTCAGATCGTATTTGTTTTGGAGGAAAGACTGGTGTACTTCAGACAGCAGCAAGGAAGAGAGAAAGAGGTTTTGAGAGAGATTTTCCATGACAAGGTTAACAAGAAGAAGTGGATGGGGATGGGGGAATGTGCTCCATGGAACTTCAGGAAGTTCAGGCTGGAGGAAGGCAGCGCAGCAACTAGGGACTAGAGCTGAAGACATTGGTAACATGAGTACAAGCACTGACAGTAGCTTTTGGAGATGAAATTGCCAACTGACCCGGTCTTCAAGTCTCCCCTTGTTGGGATGCTGCTGCAGCACCCACCGGGGTTAGTCTGTCCCCTCAGGGATTGTCAGGCAGTGACCTTTGTTAGGGGTTTATTGCAGAAGGCTTCCCTCTTGCTCAGGTCCCCTAGGAACTTACTGAATAGTTTGCACTGACTGTGAAACTAAAAGTTACCACTATTTTTACACTTTATATAAAGTTTTTGTTTAAAAAGCAGCAAAAGGATATACACAGAGTACCTGTGTGTGCAAAGGAGTCAGAGGAGAACTGTAAGGAAATTCTGGCTGAAGTGATTGCAGCATTTTATCTTCTACGCTCTCTGTTTGTCTTTTGCTTAGAATTATAATAGTGATTCAAGGGCCCCAAAAGGCAGGAGAATCAGACTAATTCCTCCAGATACAGATGATGACAAAAGCCTTCCTTCCTTTCTTCTGGAAAGTTTAAGCTTGTGCTGTGCAACTACAGCACTCATTTCCATGAAAGTGAAATAACTTTGATTCAGATCAATCTTTATAGGAACTTGCCCACATGACCCTCTGTATTTGCCAGTGCAGAGCAACTCTGCATTCTCTGATCCCACTCACTTACATTGAAACCCTCTCCTCCCATCTAGGCTGGTACCAGGAGATATGCACATCTTAGCTGAGATACCAACTGCGGGATTTATGAAGCCACTTCTTTGAGGTTAACCGTCTCTGGAGAGCCCTCCTACTCCCCACAACGAGCGGCGAGTTATGAACGATAGTGGGGCTTACCCAAGACACCCCTGAGCCTTCATTTTACCTTTCAGCTGTAACAGGGCATCAGCCCATACAGGTCACAACCCCAGACAAAGATTCACAGGGAGGTACAGTAATCAATAGCTGACAATGTACAGAATTTAGCAAACATGTTTTGTAAGCACTGTAAGTACTTGCTGTTACCTCTTTCTGTTAAAGGTACGGATACATATTTGTAATATACAGAGCCATATATTATATACAGGACAGAGCCATATAACATACAGGACTTAACTAAGGCAAGTCCTGCTGACAATACTTTTAAGAGCAGATTTGCACTTCGCACATGAAGACGTGAGGATGGCAATTAGTGCACACGATATGCTGAACAGTAAGTCTCCCTGAGGGATTTGGAGTGGCCAGACTGCCCCTGCATCCCAGACTGACATGACTAGGAAACCCCAGCACCTTTCCCATCCCTGAGGAATGCAGCTTGCAAAATGCTATTCCCACCTGTTACTGTATTTACACTTTCACATGTACTATACATGGAAAAGAGGACCATAAATGTTTGCATCCATTGCAGGGGGTAGGAAAACTGGCATTGACTACACCAGAAACCAGATTTTACACGTAGACATTAGAGACTCTAGTAATATAGAGGTGCTACTTTCAATTACAGGAAAAGCAGGCAGTGGTGGTATTTTTTATGTTGGTCATGCCCCAGTAACTCCCACAGTGCTCTTCTTTTGTAATACTGAGTCTTTCATTACTTGACAATGTTTATTTGCATTCTTTGTATTTTTTGCTTGAAGGGAAACTCTTCTGTGAGCCTTTTTTTTTTAAAAAGCCAACCCCAAACCAACCACTTTAATTTTGAAGTCTAGTTTCTGTATTTCTCATCTTCTCAAATGAGAAAAAAAAAAAAAAAGATTTCTAATATCTCAATAAAGTAAAGAAGATGGATAATATCATGTACTAGACACCTCCAAAGTGCAAAGATCATCAGCTTTCTCTTTCAGTGTTATAGTTAGAAAGTGCATGTGACAAAGTTATGCTGATCATCTGCTGGGAAGATTTACACAATTCTCTCACTTGTTACCTTTTAGTCACGATACAAAGCTTAGTTAAAGTCACCACAGATGACAAACAAGAAACAGTGTTCCTTCAATTAAAATCTTTGGTGATTTTAAAATGCACAATGTAGTTGCATTAGAGTTTCCTGCCCTGTTGCTCCTGTATTCCAAAATCCCATCTGTCTGTGTTGCTGCATTTCTGCTCATGACAATATAGCAACTGAGCATTTGAGTCAAAGCCCAGGGAAGTCAAAATTACACCACAAGGTCTTAGATACAAGGGATATTCCTAAAAGACACCTCATACCTAGAAGAGTATGTATTTTCATATCCCATATGACTTTGGTCCATGGTCAGCATCTGGCCTGCAGAATTTCAAGATGCTTTACAACAGGAACCTGAATCAGTAAGGATGGGCAGAAATCACTTTCTTTCCATGGTCCCACCGTTCTCACAGTTGGTTGTTTATATTGTTTTCATTTCAACATTAGTTGTATTTGAGAGCTTCTAAGGAAGGAAGAAAATCCGGGCAAATCTCTTGCTTATACTTGTTGTCCTGCAGAAGAAGTTCTATATTCTTTTTTCTTTTATTTTCCTGATTTTAAAACAGGGCTAAGATTTTTCTTGGCTATTGTTAGGGTTGGGGGAAATGGATTATTTAACTTGCATTATTGCATTTCTTAACTAGCATTTTAGCTATCCAGAAAAACAAAGCTCTGTCATAATGAAGAGCAGTATCTTCAACTTGCAGCAGGAATCTTTATAGATTAGGAGAGAAAAGAGCTACAGAAATGCATAATCTTTGTCACCGTTGACCTTTTCTCTCCTTGAGCTTATGGGTGTTTTCTCAAGAAGTAGAAATTCTTGTTCTTGCTGTGCGTGGAGGCGATAAGGACAGTATCACAGGGGGAGGCAGTTGTGTTTTCCTAAAAGGTAACTATCTATCTAAGAAAGCAGGGAAAGAACAGACAGAAAGTGCTTGGGAGGGATGTTTTGCCCAGGGGAAGGAGAAAATCCATAGTATCACAGCTGAGATCAATTACAGTGAAAAGACTGTAAGAGAATGAGATGGAGAGAGTGAGGGGGGATGCAAAGTTTGTAGAAGGAAAATGCACCCACCAAGGGTGGAATGGCAGAGATCAGCATTCAGATTTGAAATTGGTTTTTTTAGAGAAAGAAAGGATGGGATGGGGAGGGGGCGATGGGTATCATCATCTGATTAAATGTTTATTTAATAGAGAAGAAAATAAAAATGCAAATACAGGAAAGCTTCCTGTGCCTGGGTTAAGAAAACTTTCAGAGTCACTAACACATTGAATAAATCCTGGTTTAGGCAGGTAATGACTTGAAACTCCCTGCTGAAAACAAAGGTGGTTCACAATGATGCTTGACAGATGCAAAAGCAATGTGACTGTGAGATGGCACAGTTATTCCATTTTCAGGGACGATGGGAGTTTATATAAGGATAAAGGAGGGAGGGATTCCCTGTGCAAGGTCAGTGTGGGGGAAGAGGTCCAGGGGGAGACCAACTGTCTGTACTTACTAACCAGGAGGACAGCTTTGTGGTGTTGTTCCAATACAGAACAGGTTAGATGAATGCCGATGAGGCACTGGCCATTTAGGAAGTAATTTTCTGTTTCACTGATTTTGGTTCTTGTTGTTTTGTCTTCCCCTCTCTTTGTATGTAAAACAAGTGTTCAAGGAGCTCCTGAAGAGAGGTCGCCCTGCTCCTCTCTAAGAGCAGCATCGCCAGCAGTGGGGCCAAAGGGCTCACCAGCACTTCACAAAAAGCCCCAATAGTACATAAATTCAGATCTTCACCAGACAGATAATTTTATGTGGTCTGCAGAAGAATAGGCCTTTGTCAGAATGAGATGATAGCTGACTTTGTTTGGGAGGGGGAAGGGAGGGAGTTTTCTCAATTTCTGTGTATTTCTATTCAGCTGCTGCAGAAACATCCTCATCTGCTCTGAATCTATATTTTCATTTCCAACCCTAGCATGAAATGAAGCAAGCTGGCTTGCTCTGCCTGGCAAAGTACACACATAGCAAGTTGCTGAGCTGAAAGCTGTTCCAAAATCCATGAATGTAACAAACTTAAAAGCCAAGTTACCTGGCTTTGTGCTCTGTTTAACCGTAAGATGATGATAATCAGAAAAGTAATTTAATCAGTCTTTAAATGTTGTCACTTCTTCAGAGTAGATGCTTTCTTTGCTATCTGCTCTGTTAGGACAATTTGGTTTGAGGAACTGACACTATAAATAAAAAAAACCCAAACCCATTTTATTTCACTGGTGAAAGCAGGCAATGGAGCTTTGCCTGCTCTTCTGCATGATTAATGGGTAGTGAAACAAAGGGTGCAAATTAAATTGTTGATTACCCTCATTTATAACACCTATATCTGAAGTCATGTAGTATGACATGACTTTTGCCACTAACGGCAGAATCTGGCATTCGTATATATATATTTGAATGCTCAAGGGCTTATTTTAGTTTTACAATCTGCACAGTTCAAGTTTTTGCTTGCCTTTCCTAGCGCAGGAAATTTTATCCCTAACTGTCAACAGGTGTCAGAAACAGAAGCAGCTGGAGCCAGAGCTGACCAACGTTTCTGTTCTGATCTGATAAACTTGCAAATAAACCACATGTAACTTCTGTTATGGACGCTCAGCAAATGCTAATCGTGATGCAGATCCCGAGTTAATTTCTGTGCCTGTTTCGCAAGCTGTAAGGGGGGATAGCGAGTGGTATACAGACTAACTCGCAGGCTGATAAGAAGCAGAACTGCCTCTTAAATTGCTCCTAGTGGAAAGGAATCATAGAAATGCAAGTTGTTTGCATCGCATTCTAGAGAGAGTTTAATTTAAAGGGAATTTTTTTTGTGATGGACAAGCAAAACTGCTGAAGTAAACTTAAGTTGTTGTGAGAAAAGGAGGAGAGGGTTTACTGTGAGCTGAAAAGGAGAAGAATTGAAAATTGCCCATTCAAATGCTTCATCTGCCTGCTAGTTTTAATTAAGACTCCTCCTTTGTAACTATGCCACAGAGCCTGAGTCTTTAAAAAAAAAAGTTATCACTAGGCAGATTTCTGAGAGTCTCCTGATTGAATCATCATTTTAATCTCTTCACTGCCACCCCCCTCTCCTGAGCAGAAGCTACCGGCTGCATTATCTGACAATTAACATGCTGAGAAATGCTACTGCACTCCTCAGGGAGTTTCAGTGAGGCAAAGCACTGTTTTGCTGTGTGACAAACACACCAACACCTTTAAAATAGTCTATGTGGTAAAATATCCTGTGTTTTCTGAAGCCTGGATGCACACCTTGTTTTCACCAGTCAAAATTACTCTTCATGAACTTTTTCTGTAGAAAAAAAATATTCCTTTCCTTCAATTCTTCTCCTCCCCCTCCCCCCTCTTCCCTCTGAATATCCCCTCCAAGTTTGGAGAACTTGACAAATACAGTCGTCTTTGCAAAAAAATATCAATCAGTGACAAAAACTGCTGGCTGGGCTTGCATGTCTTTTCTCGGTGTCCTTGTACTTTCTCAGATCTTTCCTTGTCTTACTGCTTCACGTCTCTCCTCTCTTCCCTAACAAAGCACTAGAAACAGCTACTTGCTCCACGCCTGGTGGGGTCCCAGCCCGCTCTTCTGCACCACCCTGCTCCAATTCCACAGAAGTCAAGCCAGGTTTACGGAACTGGGTCACTGCTCCCAGTTAGACACCACCCACTGTACCAGTCTCCTCTCCTAGCAACACAAAAAGGAGGAGAGGGAATAAAAAAAGCTAACAAATCCTTTCTCCGTCTTCTCCCTCTGCCACCTTTGTAAGCCGTGCATCAGCCCAAGCAAGGTCTGCCCACAGGGACATGCTAATTGAGATGCTGTTTGGCAGCAGACTCTGTCCTTGCACAAACGTTCACAAAATGACTAATTAAAAACAAGCCTCTTGCCCTGCTTCCTTCCCTCGACAAGTTAACATAGGCATGTTTTTCCTTTCATTATTTTATGGACAACAATAACGAACATGCTAAGGAAAGAGCACTTCAGAAACAGTTTTTTTCTGAAGAAAATACCCTTTCTTCTCACACACCCTGATGACTGCCTGCATTGCAGGGAAGGTACAAACCAGAAGGAAGTCGTGCAAGAGCGGGTGTATGGGGAAAGGTTTTTTTTTCCAGGCAACTTTTAATTATAGTGACCAAGGAGTAAATATGCTTAAGTGTAAAAGTTCTGTTTCTGTTGTCCCAAAAGTACTTTGGGTATTTGGTATGAGAATAAACAGATTTTCTGTGAAGTCAGGAAGGTTAGGTCTCAGTGAGGAAACCCTTCTGCTCAGCTGAGCGTGTCCTCCCATGGCCTTGCTTGGAAACCAGAAGGCACCAAGTAGGAATGCAGAGCACTGCATTACTTCAGAAAGCACACATGGTGCCAAATGGGCAGAGCTCTTAATTACATCATAGATAATCATGGTGTAATCATGGAAACATGCAAGGAATGGGAGTAGTTTTAATACAGGAAAAATAGCTAGCTGGGTTGTGTAATGGAGAAAACCAGCAAATGCAGGAGAAGAACGCAATGGTGAGGTGACTGCTGCAAAGTGGGCAAAGGAATGACTTCCACATGGATCAGAGATTGTGAAGCAACAGGCTGGATTTTTGTCTAGCTATTGTACGTGACTAACACGAGGTCTGTGCGTACATGAAACCCTGAGGAACTGCTTTCACTGTTACTCCACTGCATGAGTACTCATTGTTGTCTAAACTTGGAAATAATTGCTGCAAAACTTTCAAGCACATAGGAGTTTTCCTGTCAGCTGAGTGGACAAATTCCCAAGGAGGAGAGGAGTTGGCTCCTTGTGAGGACCTTGATCTCTAGACTTGGGGAGGAACAGCTTTGCCATGCTGGAAAAAGCTGCATGCGCATCCACGTGCTTTGGAGACAGCCTCCTGGCTGGGTCTGAGCCAGCTGCCTGATAGGAACATGCTGACGAAGCAGCTCTGCTCCAGGCGCAGCCAGGCTGCTGGGTGAGCGCCCACAATGCACGAGGACATGGCGAGGGAAGCCGCGTTTATTCCTGCCAAGGCTAGGAAGGGCCGTCACTGGGCTCAGCCTCCAGGTGGCTGGTGGGCGTTGTTCTCAGCAACTGCTTGGGAAACGTTAACCAAACCTGAGTATGCGACTGAAGAAAAGAGCAAAAGGTGGGCCAAAACGTGCAGGGGTGTTTAAGCATACAGACATGCAGATGGGCACCTCACGGGATTTACAAAATCATTTTGGTAGTTAACGTAATTAGAAACTTCGTGGGAATTACAGAAGTACCCATCTGACTCTCTAGACATCTAGATGCCTCTGGAGAGATGGTCCTTAGGGCCTGTTTTACCAGCAGTCATGTATGCAGGTTTTGGTGACTGCAGTACATGTGGATCAGATGCTTGCAAATGCAACTCTCCTGCAGGGTACCTGAGCTCTGCTGTGCACTGCTGGAGTTTTGGTAGCCAGCTCTCTGAAACTCCTGCCGCTGGCTTTCAATCACCAGTCCCGTAAGTAGTTTGTAGAACTGCCATTGACCTCCATGAGATCCTGTCGATATGTGGAGAGTCATCAGAATCAGCCTGATGGAGCTGAGGTCACAGTGTTACACAAAGAAAGAAAAGTGCAGTAGCAACTCCACCTTGAGCCGTGATACTGGATCTCCCTTCCTGAGCAGGTAGATTAACTCAGTTACAAGGAAAAGACAAATGCTGCAGGAAGTAGGGCTCATATTTCCATACATAAGCCCGCCTTCTCCTTATGTCAGCACTAAACCCTCAACACAGAAAGCCAAAGTAGCTTGATTTACAGGCACAAAAATCTGTCTTCCTCTGAAATAGTTAACTACATTTTTGTTCAGAGTAAGCGGAGAGCAGGGAGTGAAAGGAGTGATCTTCACATGTTGGGTTTTTATTTATATAAACTATATGGAACACCTTGACAATCTTTGGGATACAAAGAGCTATATATATAAACGTAACTGCATGAGTGAGCATGACGCTGTGTGCAAGCCAGAATATTCCCGCATGTTTTCAGCCACGTGCTTGCCCTCCCTCTCTATCCTCACACAAGTTGTTCTAAATCACTTTAGCTTTACTTAAAATAATTTTTTCTTGCCCTGTACAGTAGTTATTTCTGTATGAATACTAGGTAGCCTGGGACTTCCTCAAAACCTCCTAGTTTGTCTTGCGGTTTCTGCTGAACAAATACCTTTATTAGGATCTTGTAAAGCTCTGCCTCTCTCCCTTTGGAGTAGGTTATTCTGTAGTGAGCAGGTTATACAAAAAACTCGTTGCTGGAGAAGTGCTATGCCATGAGGGTCAGTAGATCAATAATGCCAACAGGGTGATGATTCCTCCAGAATTTCTACATACCTATCTTTATCCTGAATTACTTACAGGGTAAGCAACTGAGTACTAACCTAGGAAATAACGTCTTTCCAAGCCACACAATCACACAAGGGATTTCAGAACTGTTACTTGTTTTTGAGATTTAAGAACACAATGCTGTGAGCTAGTGTTTGTTACTCCTGAGCTGAAATGTAAATGCTAAATGACTCTGACTGGAGTGGGAACTAGACCTCATTGGAGACCTATGTCATGCTTTCCATGCAGGTTGTTCTGGGAGCAGCAAGCCTCAGGAATCCTGAGAGTCCCATGGGTTTGCTTTTCTTGGGTGATTGTGAGTTTCAGCAGAAGGTTTTCCTGTGGCTGGAACATGTATAAGGGGAGGTTTCTCTGGTGTTTAATAACATGTGAAGTTATAAATTTGTTGTTCCCTCACTTGGGATGTTAACAGGGTTTTTCTCCTTTGCCCAGCTTCCAATGTTCACTACAGTTGGAGCACTAGATTTATCACACATGGCTGAAACCAGACAGTTGATACAGACTCCCTTTGCGGGGGATGAACAAGCATGTGTGCACTGTATCATCCCATATTATTCATTTTGCTGGGAAACTAATTTAATATATATTTTTCTAGTCATAAGAGGGATATATGATGGCAGTAGCCTGTGGTAGTGAGCAGAATGGTCATTGGTTTTAATGGATAAGGGAAGTATGTTTAAATTGAAGAGAGGAGAACTGTCAGACATACCACCTTAACCACAAGTCAGAGGACACCAGGGAACACTATCTATAAGACCTGGAAGTGGAGAGGAGACAACAGAGAAGGGTAACTTTTAAACAAGCCTGGACAGTAGTTGACTTCTGGACCCTGCAAGGTCAGTGTGGATTATGTGGGGAGCTCCTCTGAAGGCAACTGGAATGGGTTCATGGAAGACACTCACTGGGTTCACAGAAAGAGGTGAGAAGGTAAGAAGTAAAACCAAGCAAGCCTTTTTCAAGCAGTAGACTTACTGCAATTTGGGACTGGCTAGAGGACAGTACTTTGGATTGATAGATTGATAGCTTTCTCGCCTTCTTTAGTGAGAAACTTGGCAATTGATGTTTTAGGGAAAGCAAACCTTAAGTGTTTGATAGTGCACCCGGAGCAGTGCTTCAGAAAGGGGCAGGGCAGAGAGGTGGTGCAGTTCAGAAAAATTCTGGATTGTTTTAATGCATGTTAAGTCATGCAACTTCAGGGTAGGGATTTTGTGCCAGTAAACAAGTTTTCCCAGAGAACAACTTCACACACATTAAAGTGACATGCATGTCAAAGGCCTCAGAACCAAAAGAGATTGGAAGCTGGGAGTGTATTAGAAGTCCCTTCCTAGTTTTTAATTTAGGAAGGGAACTATTTCAGAAACAGTTGAAGGTAGTTGCAAAGCTCAGTGACAGGAACTGACGAGAGAAGTTTGAAGGCTGTGAAGGGAAGCAGGGTAGTCACACGAGCAGAAAATGTGTAAGTGCTTTGGGAGCAAGCAGGCTGCAAAGAATTAAGTAAGGAGAGTGCTGTATGTATCCAGATACAGCTGCAGACCTTGGTTAGATTAAAGAAATCA
The DNA here is from genome assembly GCA_013401335.1 of Brachypteracias leptosomus. Lineage (NCBI taxonomy): Eukaryota > Metazoa > Chordata > Aves > Coraciiformes > Brachypteraciidae > Brachypteracias > Brachypteracias leptosomus. The sequence goes on from VYZX01015335.1 coordinate 108,784, forward strand.
GATGTCTGGCCTTCTTTGGGAAAAAAAAGCAGTAAGATAAAAGGAAGGATCTTAAAGGAGGGCAAGAATAGATGAATGATAATGTGAAATGGCGAAGACTAGATATGAAAAAAGAAAATCTGGATACAGTGGAAGAAAAAGCTTACAAAAGCAAATTTTGAAATAAAGCAGTGATGTTTTTTGGCTTGTAGAAAGTGAACAGAGCAAGTGAGAGGTGAAACAAAGTATACATAGCCAAGAAAGGAGACGATAAAGAAATAACTTTCTGTTTTCTGCCTTCCTTTTAAAGCCACACTTTAAAACTTGTGAGGTTAGGCTTTCTGTGAATGACAATTGTTGCTTTCACCTACTTCTAGAGCTAGTGTGGTGTGACCAAATGGTAATAGCGATGGACATGATGACAGAAAGGTGTCTAGTGACTACACAGGCAGAAAGACATGTGAGGATGATTTTATCCATCTGGCTAGTTCGTAATAGCTGCTATGAATGTCCCATTCAAAACAATCAAATGGCTTGTACGATATCTTTCCTGTGACCTGTGGAACTGAATCTGTGTCATGGAGTAAGGTCACTACACTGTCAGCTGGGTGACAAACCTAGTTTGAGCACTGACTTGGGATTGCAGGCCATGGGCCTCAGGCCAAGGGATGTCGAGCGTGCCACAGAGGTGACGCGCATAGCACCGTCAGAAAGCTTCCAGCCGATCGGCACGCCGCCACGTCGCCCCAGCCCACGCCAATTCATGGAAAGGCAACTGGGCTGCCTCCGAAGGGAGCGGCTCATCTGGCTGTCCAGATGGATGTGGTGCTGTGCTGGCAGCAGTGAAAACCTGGCAGAGAGGAGGTCTGTTGGGTACTTGGCCGGTCATGACCAGATTTCTAAGGAGACTGCACACTTGCTAAAGATGACCTGTTTGCTTTGGCCAAAAAATCTGGTCATTTTGCAAGAAATGGAGTTGACAAGGGCAGATATTGTGTTGCTGTGGATCAGGGTAGCTCCACTGATTTCAGCAGAGCCGTACTGGTTGAGTTTTGGCTTAAGGTCTGAACAATGGCATTAGCACAATAAGACTGTGTTAGCTACGCTGCTATGAAACAGTACCACTCCAGATATTTCTGGTATAACATAGGTGTAAGCCTGTCCCCTCGTGTGTTACTGCTGAGATACGTTGGTGCTGAGAGTTTGTTTGGGGTTTCTGCATCAGTTTGAACAGGTAGCAACCTCCTCGCTGCAGTTTAATCCTTCAAACAATGCCATGACAACTGTATCACATGGTGCCTGCCAGGTTAAAGCAAGGACATAGTGGAGTGCACGTCAACAGGGGAGCTGCAAATGAGGTAATGTGTTATCAGCAGACAGGTCAGGGCTCTTATGTATCAACTCCTGGAGCACAGAATGACTAAAAATAACTTTCTATTGCAAGTACCCATTTCCCAAAGAAGGAAATGCCCTTGCTTAACACCTTCCACCCCAAACAAACCAGGAATGACTTATCACAGGTCCTGCATCCCTTGATATCCCAGTGGTCTAGCTGGGTGACTGGCTCGAGTGCTCTGATTTCACCTCCAGAAGGTGACCAAAAGTCAAGAGTAATATAAAGACCTGAGCAATCCCAGCCACATCCACATCACCTGACTGTCATCATGGGTAATATTACAGTTATGCACCAGCCTCTCTCTCTCAGGAATGTGAGTGTCTAGAGCAAGTGTGGGACTGAACTACTTCTCGTGCCTTTTGAGGCACACATCATCAGATCAGGATCTAGACTACTAAATAACCTCACATGTCTACTTTCCACTTAGGTCTGAACTGTGAACAGAGAGACCTTTGGCTTCTGTTATTATACCAGATTTTATACCTGTACACAGACACCAGAGAGATCCCAAGAAAATAATATTTCTATTCTTAAAAAAAAAAAAAAGTTAAAAATCACTATTCATTTGTAGCCTTATACAGTGTCCTAAGAGTTATATTTTATTCACTAAACAGTAGTGGATGTTTTGGGCCTTGACATGTATGAAGAGCAGCACAAAAGTAGTTAAAGCATCAGAGCCATTTGAAAAGGTAGTGAAGCATGAGGCCAACAGAAATCAGATAACATTTTTTGTGAAGATGCATAAATACAATTACTGTACCTAAGCTTGAAACTTTTAAAAGTAATTATTGCTTTTACAGATGTTTACATTAGCAAGTCATGGAGTATGCTAATCCTAGATAACGAGAGTGGCAGATCTACAGTTGTGCCACTACAGCCCAATGCAATCTTCTCCTGAAGATATTACTGCTTTGAGAACCCACAACAGAGGGCAAAAATCCCCAATAAATAAATAATAAAGCAAGCCTCAAACACTACTTGCATTAATACAAGAGGAGGGATCCTCTTCAGTGAAAAAGCAAAAACATTTTACAAAGGCACATACTAATAGATACACCAGAAACAAGCTTTCTCTGAAGGCACATCTCCTAGTGACCGAAACCACCGGTGTTTTACTAACAGACATAAGCCATGAGCTGAAGTGGGGCCATCGGGTCAGGCAGGCCAAAACTCCTCTGTGCTTGCATTAGTTGGCTTTTTTTTTTTTTCCTGACTCCAGACAGTGCAGCGAGTATAAAAAGGACAATTAAGTACCACTGCTGAGCATGTTTCTTCTCCCATGTTGCACACCCTGGCAACAAATCAATTTTGTCTTTTACTGTGAGACTTTCTCTCTCTCTGCTGACTGAAAATTACTCTCCCAGAATCCTCCAGAGCAACTTTTTTTTTCCTCTCTACAGTTCATCCTGCCAGTTGCCACTTTAGTAAATAGCATATAGCAAGCAATAACTTTATTTTTTTCCATTCTCTCTAAAGGTTAACTATAGGTGAATGTTTTATTCTTTATAACAAGTAATTGACATGCATGAGCCAACTTTCTGTTCAGAACATAATTTGTATTCTTGAGAGATCTGTGCGTATTCTTGTTCATATTGCTTCTTCCCTGAAGGGATATGGGAGGGGGAGGAGAAGGAGAAGCTTTTAAAGTTTGGCTCACAAAAGTTACAGAGAAAGATCTAGGCTTTCAGCTCCATCAGATAAATGGTCATGTAACTGCACAATGTACAGTACAGTGGCACGTACTGATAGGAAAAGAACAGAGTAAATAAGAGGGAGGGTGAAGGGGGAGAAGGCAAGTCAGCCAGCAGAGAGAAAAGGATAGTCGGTCCAGACAAGCTTGCTGCTAAAATATAAATCATCAGAAACTTTGAGCTCAAAGGTTGGTGGGCTCATTAGAAAACACATCAGGTGGGATTTTAACAAGAGCTTTCTAATGAAAAGTCAGTGCAGGTCTTCATATTCTTATGCTTGGGTGGCATTTACTTAATCAAACTTAATGACTGGATCCCAAGATCACTGGAACCAGCTTTGTTTCAGTCACTTCAGTGGGTTTAGGATTAAATTCAGAAAAGCACCATTTTTTATGGGGATGTGGTGGGGGTGTTTAAGGGACGTACACTTTTTTTTCTTTTTTGAATAAATCAAGAGTCTTCTCATGTGGTTACATCTTGTGAGAAGGTCTTTTCAAAATTTATGTAGAAAAGAGTGTCAGCACATATGCAATGCCTGTAATTTTGAACATAGCTTGTGGATTGTGGTCTCCTGGGTCAGGTTGGTAGCTGTGGTGGGTACAGCTGCATAATCCTTGTGATGCCGTAATCTGTCAGCTGCCACATCAGGGCTTTAATTTTACCACACAATGGTGAATTTTTATTTTGTAGTAAGGATCTTCAGCCCCCTTGCATATAGATTTTCCAAAATTAAACAAATTTAAGGCCCCCTTTAGCAAACACAGAATGTATTGCAAAGTTAATGTGAAATCTCATTTAAAGACTTGATATTCACACTTTCACCTATGAAGGTAGGTCCTGCCTATCAGAAGTAACCATCAGAAGAAAGTTAGCTTGTAACATTCAAATTTGTGGTTTTAGAAGCATGAAGAGTGACCAGTGTATTTTTACTCAAGATAATCTAATTTATGGACAGAACTGGGACAGGATTATATATTAGTTGCATATTATCATGGCAATTTGTGAGACTTAGCTAGGGGAGAGTCTTCATGCTACTTAGGTTACAATATCCTCTTGCAGCCCCTTACTTGCAGATGCCAGCTGCACCCACTAACAAGCATTTTCCACACCCAGATTCCAGTTGTCTAGTGAAAAAAATTAGTCTAAATACTGAGTAACTAAGACAATTTACCAGTCATGGCCACCTATCTTGTACAATGAAAGCCTGAGAGAGCACCACGAGGTTATTCTTTCCACTCACACTTTCTTTCAAACAGGTGTGCAAAGGGAACACATCACAGAGATTTAAATAGAAGGTTAAGCAGACTGTAAATTTCCATCTACACTTGGTCTAATTAAAGCTATGAGCATACTTGAGACTGAGAATTTTGTTTAGAGTAATCCCCTTATCAAAACTGTCATATGCCAGGAAATGTTAGAAGCAGAGTTTCTTATTCCCCATGTTCTAAAGCTACTGTGACTGCCATTTAAATATCAACATTTCTCAACTGCTTTCAGTTTAACCCACAGAGGTTTCCCACACTAACTTCTGGCTGACTTACGAGCCCCTTACTCATACCAGTGATTAGTTAATTCCACAAATAGCTCCACTGACTGCAGTGGGATCACATTTAATTATGACTGCATCAACGTAAAATATTTCCAGCCCTTTAGGACTAACGCAGATAGTGGTATGAGATAATCACAACAGCAGAACTCCCAGAGGTTGTTGTGATCATCAGACCTTTTTTGCCCTTTCTGCTTGCGTGAACAGCAAGCCACTGCACCACAGACAAGTGGCAAAATGGTACTACTGCAAGGTGTGCTAAGCCTGGGTTTGTTTTTTCCTATTGTTATCTCTCTACAAAGAGCTCTCTGACTCTTCTGACTCTTATATTCTACCATCAAAGCAGTATTTTTAACCTCTAGGGTGCAAGGATTTCCTCAGTTTTACACTCTCACTTGGTGGGGTTCTGAGTTTTGCACCTCTACCCAGTATTTACACTTACAAATAATTAACAGATTATAGAGAAAAAAAATATTTACATGCTATTTATGTACCACAGCAATGTCTTTGGGTCTCAGCTGAGCTAGAGGCCTCCTTCATTTAGACACTGTAAGGATACATAATGTGCTTTTGATTCCCCTCATTGTTATTTGTTTCTCCCCAAAGGGCTATATTGCGAGTTTCTTACATGGATGCAGTTAAAACCACATGTGATCTCATTGCAGTCAATGACATTGTGAGATCAACTACTCATCACCATGGAAAAGCATTCATGTTCAAGTCTGTAGTTAATGAAGGGGAAAGGGGAAAAAAGCTTTTCAGTGCAGTGACTACAATCCTACACGGAGCAGCAGTCAAACACTTGGACTGGAAATAGGTGCTCATGCATCAGGCAAGCCCTCCCAAGGCACCGAGTGGGTCCAGGGCTAAATCTACATGTAGACCACAGAGTTACCCATTCCCCTAGGGCTCCTTTTGCTGGTGTCCCAGGGACAGATTTCCCTGCTAAGCTTTTGCCTGCATGCTTACAAAGCTTTCTTTTTTGAGAGCTGCTATGTAGTAACCTAAAATAGCCTGCTCCATCCATCCTGAGTGGCGCTGGGCAGAGTTCCTTCATAATATGTCATGCCTAAAAATATTCCCGTTATGAAAATAGAGACAGATACTATGTCTGTTTTTGTGTGTGCTGTGCCTGTGTGTTTAGTGTGCACATGGAGCAAGGCTGAGGGTGAGTTTCCTCATCCACAGAGCATGCACACTGTACCAAAGAATTATTTAAAACAATAAGCTTCATGAATAAGGGCTTGATACTTGTTTCAGGGTATTTTTCTGTAGCTCTACTGCTACACTATAAATAAATCTAAACCAAAGCAGACCATATGTAAAGCAGGGCAGGGAATACCTCTGACTTCTAGACTTGCTAAACTTGCAAAGCTGTGGGCAGTGCTGGTCACAGTAATACTTCACAGGGGTGAGAGAGAAAAAAAATACAACCAGGAATGAGGCAGGCTAAGCCTCACAAGTGAGACGAGGTATAATATTGGCATATTTCCAAGGAAAGAAACTAAAGCACAGGGCAAAGTAGGCAAGACGTATTTTAACTGGTGTGTAGAGGATGATAGTGAGGAAGCCCATAGTGACAAAGCAGAAAGGTGGGAGGCATTTTAGATCATGCGTGGTTTTCCTCCCCTGAAAGTTTTAAGTCATAGAAAAAGCCCGTAGAGGAATCAGATATGACCATACAGAAACAGGAACCAATGAAACAAATTAAGTCTCAGCGTAGAGGAAAACCCTGTTAGTTAAGTGTTTCTCACAGCTTTTTTTTCCCTTCTTTTTATTTAAATGATGAAGCATTCAGCTTCCTAGAAGAGGCAAACCCTGCCCAGCTTAGGTGTTTTAAACTGCAAAGGGAAGCAAAAACATTCAAGCACAAACACCTGCTGTGTTTAGGAGAACAGAAAGAAACAAGAGAAAGGATGAAGCAAAGAAAATGCCCAGGTTGTCTTCAGCTCCTTCTGAACCCAGTCCAGGTCAGCACGGTTGCTAGCTATACCGCAAGATATGAGTTCCAGCAGGATGCCTAGGTTTTGTGAAAGGGTAGGTATTTCTCACAAGTGCTATCTTTACATCAGGTTACTGTTGTTTTGAAATCTTCTTTGCTTCATAGTTTCTATGGTTCCACAACCAATATCTCTGTGTACTTGTCCTCTGTGACTGCTGAAAACTACTTCTTAATTCCCTGGAGGGAGAGACACAGGCAGATGAGGCAGCACTTTCCTGCCCAGTTCTGCACAGGAGAATGAGTAACCCTTCCAAAATGGCTGCCATTTACCCCACTGAATACCCTGATTAGTGCAAACTCATATTCAAGTATATAATTAACATTTTAAAAGGATTTCTGAAGTCTGTATCATAGACTATAAAATCCTTTGGCACATGCAGAGGAATTTAGGTACATTCAGGTTAAAACAGTTCTGACAGAATAAAGAAAACTAGAAGCTATAATTAAAAGCCTGAATCTCTCAAAGTAAAGGATGTGTCCTACCCCTGCATTAGGCTGCAACGTTAGATATGCAAGGATGGAGTAAACAAAAAGCCTGAGGATTGCAAAGTAAATATTTGGGTGTATTAGCTAACTGTTGGTGGGTGTTTTGTGCTTTTAAATTTGTTTGTATTAATGTTTGAGTCCAACTCACCTTCCAAAAAAAGATAATTGAAATGATCTGTCTCCTGCCCACAGTCATCTCCTCCATCAATATCTTTGCTTATCTCTCTTCTTATGTTCCATGTTGTTTCAAGCAGCTCTTTAGCCAGCCACAAAAATGTTAGCTATCCAGCTAGGTTTAAGCAGACTCCAGCTGAAGTAAATATTCCATGCAGGCATACTTTCTTTTCCATTTCTTGGTTAGTCATCTTTGGGCCTGCGACATGTAGATCAAGAGTCCTGAAAATGTTTAGTGAGGAGACCATGCATTACAGAAACTATTGCTTTCACAGTGCTGTGTTTCTATAGTAACCATCTTATTAAAGTACTGCAGCCATCTGCTTTAAATATTAACTTCACAAGACCATCAGGACTAGCTTAAAACAATATCACGTGTTTATTAAATATTAGAACTAGAAACAAAAGGAGAGAACTACAGGAGAGAGCTTTTTCCTGTTCCTTCAGTCTAATCTTTAAAAAAAACCCCCAACATTGGTTTGCTCTTTTTAGATAACGGTTCATACCACTGCTTTAGAAAGAACTGGGTAAGTGACACACTAGCTGCTGGTGGCAGAAACTACAACTTTCTGGGTGTTGCAAAACCAAACAAATGAAAAAAATAGCATCTTGGGGTAGGTGGTCATTTTGTGTATGATGTTCCTCATACCAGATTTTCTTGACCCTGTTTTCGTAGCAGTACTCTCAGATGTACCGTGGCAAAGTCTTCAGAGGAGAGAGCACATGGTTGAGAGGTGCCACGCTGCAGCAAATGACTGTCTGCTTTTGTCACAGACTGCTAAAGGGCAGATGCCCCACAGAAAGGTATAAACACTCAGTAATGCATTCAGCCAACCTCCAGCTTACAGTCCAAGCCATAAGACTTAAAACCCCCTATAGATTGTATCGTAAGCAACAGGAGCCTAGACAGTGTCCTAACTGACAGAAATGCCTGCTACTTACAAAAGCAACAGGTTGTGATGGCAAGGTCCTTAGTTTAAGCACACCCAGTCATATATATTTCCTTTCAGCTATTTGAAATATGTTAGGTGTTACTTCTTCAAATACTCCCTTTCTTCAAACTGTGCTAGAGAGCTGAAGGTAAGCTCCTGAGAGCCCTTCTCAGCCTTTAACATGCAGTACCTGGCTCACCCTCCAGTATTAAGTTCATTGTGCTCTACTTCCTACTCCCCTGTTCTGTGCTGCCCCTTCCGAGGCCCTGGCCCAGCACAGGCTATTGTATTTGGAGTCGGAATACAGGAGAACATTCATAATTGGAAAATTTAATCTGAAAATTTCCCTAGAACAACAGATCTTCCCATGGCAAAACCACACACCTTTGGCACTGTAGCTCAAGGGAAATATTTTCTAGTGTTTTGTGTTTTCTGAAACATGCTTCTATCTCCATCCACTACAGATTAACAAACCATACATACTACTAAACTTAAGTACTGTATTGCATCTGCTTTTCCCACTTCTCTTTACTGCCACATTGAGCAAGTGCCTACACCAAGCTGTTCATTATATTGTCTACATCTTCTTCTGTGGGAGAGAACTCTTTGCATTATGCATAGAATAGCAGCAGTGTGCCCAGGTAACACAGACATGGTCCTTGCCCAAGAAATTCACAGTCTAGTGGATCACCAGACCCTCACAAAAATGTGTAATTGCTTATTTTAAGCTTCCCCCAGTATGCATTTCCTCCACCAACTTCTCTGTTTTGACACACTAGCTTTTTTTCTGAAGTTCTTCTGGGGTTTCTTGTATTGGTAACTCAAGGGCCATGTCTCAAAAGGCAGGAACAATTGTGAGCACAAACACTGAACGAGGAACAGCAGTTCCCGTACTGAATATCAAGCTCAAGAGTTGATGTGAATCCTTTTGAGAAAAAAGGTAATTTTTGAACAGGCTTTGTTTGTGTGGGTTTGTAAGGCATTAAGTTACCTTTCTTCTCAGCCTTGGCAAGGCCTCAGCTGGAATGCTATACCTGTCCACAAAGAAAAAAGTTCAACAAAATGAGAAGACTTGGAAGAATACAGAATCTCCACTAGCAGAGGTCTTCTAGAGCAGATTATCCAAGTATTTGTCAAAAGCGATAGTTATGATTTATCTGGCTTTGTAGAAAAAGATGAATTAAGTGGTCTCTTTCATGGCTATATCATGCAACTTTAAGGAACAACTTGTCCATCCTTCTCACTGCTGTGCACTGATACAGGAAAACTCCACTTAGTATATCCTGGTGAGAATATTCCTGGACAAGGGTGCAAGCCATAAGGGGTTCACAAAGGGAGGGGTTCACTGACCACTCTTCCCCTTAAAATTAAACAAACCCCATTTTTCCACATCAAAACTTTACACTTGAGCATTACATTCTTTTTCATGGAGTTTCATGACATTTGCTGGTTTTGAGACACCCATTCTCTCCACACTTGTGGACCTATGACAAGGAAAAATAATTAGGAAAAAAAAAAAGGTGTCAGGATAGTGGAACACCAGTAGAAGTCCTGATTTTGCTGCTTCTGGTGTACCTCTATTGAATTCATAGATCAGAGTTTCTGCTGTTCTTCCTGTTATATAACAAAGCCTGTTTTCTTTTGCTGATGTATATGTGGCTTCTAGAAATGGGGGTTTCATGTGGGAAGACATCAGCACCTCACTGGTTTAATGCTGTGAACATGGGGAAGAGCTGGCATGGCTCGACCAACTTATTTTTTTAAACTTACTCCATAACATTGAGTTTTCTTGCTTTCCTAAGAATATCTCTGGGCATTTCCCCCCATACATTCCCCAGTACTGTAAAAATCTAAACCACTCCTTTTTCCTTTCACTGTTTTTGTTTTCTTTTGCACACACTGTAGTTCTTGTGACTCTTGAGTTAACAGGACTTGTTTTAAGTAGGGTGATGGGAAGCTTTTTCTGCCTGTGGGTTGTGCTGAGCAGATATTCTGTAGGCCTGTTGCCTCGTCCTACCTTGCCTGCCTTTGAGTGCTGTGGGCAGTTGTTAATGCAACTTAATGTATTGTCCAGACGGTGTTCTGTGTGTTTTCTCCCTGTGCTCAAAGAGAATAAGCAGTTGATCTGTTAAGGAACCACGTCCTGCTGAGAAAGCGATGAGTAAGAGACAGAGGAACACGGTGGCCCATGTCTGTCTACCTCTCAGGTCAGGGAGTCTTCCCACTGCCTCACTGAGTGCTGCAAATTTTAGTAGCACAATTCAGACTCCCAGATTCCCAGCTCCAAGAAGCATCAGTGAAAAAATCCCTCAGGTAATTGCCACAGGCACTGTTCCATCTCTTCTCCATCTCCCCCTGCTTTTTGGTAGATTTGCTTTTGAAATGGGGAGGGGGGAGAAGGGCACCAGCAGAAAGGTATAAATTGGTGAATAATATCTCTCTCTCAGCAGAGAAAGCTATGGCTGGGGATAGCTGTTTATTATGCCAAGGGATTCTTTTCCCCAAACTATGCCCTCACATGATTATTGATCAGCGTATGTTCTAAGTATAAGAATAATCAAAAGTCCCAGGTCTGTTCTCTGGTAGTTGGGTAAAACTCTTTAATAAGAATTGCAGCCATGCATCTGAAGACATAATTAAGGTGTGCCTTTCACTGAACTCGTTAAACAAGATTTCCATTACTTTTTTACCTGGAGGACAAACCCATGACAGAGTGTCTATTTATTTTGAGATACTCATCTAAACTGACACAATGGCGGTATTCACCCTGTAGCACACAATGGTAATCTTACACTATTTGCTTCCATCCTGCCCCCAACTAAAAGCATTCTTTATCATAAACAGCATTACTTTCCCTATATTCTCTTCAATCCATGGCTAAAATAAGATCTTCATATAATGTAAGAAAATATCATAAGTGATAAAAATAAGAAGATTCTCTGAGTCACAGATGTACCAGACAGAATTTGTGTACCTCTATACATCTTACTCTGGTTGAGCTAATGTACTGGGAAAGCCCACAGACATCATAAATACCAAAAAACTAAGTCCTTGTAAACCTCAGTACTTTCTGATTCGGAATATTTTTTAAAGTGCTTCAGGGCTTCTGGAGAAAGACTCCAGAACATGTACAATGACGTACCAAGGAAAAAAAGCTGTATACATTTAGAGAAGATGTTACAGTAAGGCTCTAGTTCTCCTTTCTCTGAGTCTGCCTGCACTTGTACAGTTTCACAGTAAGGTGGATTTGGTTTCCTCAGGCAGGAGGAATGCCACAAAGAACTCTTAAAATGGGAACACAGCAGTGACCTATTTTCAGTACTTCCATTCTTATTTCTAGGTCTATTACATCCAATGTAATGAACGCTGTAACGAACGTTCAGCAGTGAAAAGACATCAATAACTGACGCAAGCACATTTGCTCACATTCCAAATGAAACATTAAAAATCAGCTCGGAGACTGGACCAATTCAGCGATAGGTCAGGGGCTGACCTGCAGAGCATTTAACCTGCTCAGATTAGAGCTATCTGACCATATGAAATGAGTTAGTGACCAGGCCAGAGCAGACATGTGTTGGCCTCTCTTGCTCTGTTTTGTTTACAGAGTAAATAACTGCACTGCAGAGCTGCCACGGGTAAGGACAGACTATCTTTATACTTGCAAAAGTTTTACTCAGTAATGGGATTGAATTGCACTGGAGAAGAGGCATGGAGAAGCTTGTGGTGTACCTTTCCTAAGGGCTTTGTCACTACGATATTTACAAACACTGAGATGTATCACAGTAACTGATATAAAATAGAAATACCATCTTTCTGCCCTCTTGTCTGCTTCTCAAAGGTCAATCTATCTATTTGGGAGGGAAAAAATTCTTTCACCATTTAGTAGGCTTTTGCAAAGCTGGGATTAAATTATTTTATTTCAAAAGTAAAACCTAGAAGTGATTTACTAACAAGCATGGTTATTTTTGCTAGTTTAGCAGCTTTTTCAAGAAAGCTCTGTTTATCTTTGGCAACCACTCCGTTATATAGCCTGTCTTCCTCCACATACACCTATTTCTGAGAAAACTTCAAGAATGTTTGAATCTGTCAAAAACTAATCATTTGACCACATACTTCTATTTTACAATAACTTCTTGGAGGGAAACTGCTTTAGAGTAATTCAGCATATAATACGAACTTCTAGGAAGAACTTAGAGGTTAACAAAGGGGCTTCTTTTTTTTTTAAAGTAGACATTACTGCATCCAAAAGAGATTAAAAAAAAAAATATATATATATATGAAGACAGAATGTGGACATCTGACAGTTGAGTATATAATGTCTGGTTTGCTAAGGGGGTGTTTCAGCCAGGCATTTTCTTCCTAAGGCCCATGTCAAAAGAACAAGTCAGCTGTACAATGGTATTTGTACTTTGTAGATGGAGGTGTGTAATTTGAAACTACTAAGGCAACTTTTTCCTAAATGGAGAGTCATAACCTGACTACAAAGCATTCGTTAGTGCCCGAGTGAAAGTGTTAATAAAGAAATAAAAAAGGAACTGCCGGTCAGGAACCACACGATCACACAGTGTTCTTTTCTTTTAGCCAAAGTAAGCCAGCTTTGCAGTTCCTTCCCACTTTGAAAATTTTGTGCACTTTCTGAGTCAGTTTAACACAGAAACAGAGTCACGGTGCTGAAGAATAGTCACTTCTACCCCCGAGCTGCTGAATCACTTACCCGCCGCTCCTGCTAGTTAATAGTATCTATTTTTAGTTTATGGTGGAAAACTCTCTTGTGGCGGCAATGATATTTCAAAACAGTTTGGGAGCAAAATCATCTGCCTCAAATGCCTGATGTGCTCTCAGAGGCTGGGTTGGGTGCAAGTGCCTGGCTGTCACTGCTGGCACTGGCGATCTAGGTCAGCCTCGTGCGCGGGACGCAGCATTGCCAGTTCTTTCATAACTACCCGTGAGAGTTCTGGGGTCATGTTTGTAAACACTGCTGCCATGTGCGCGCGGGCACGTGGTGAGGCACCTGCGGGACCTGGGGCGCCAGGCGGGGAGGTGAGCTTGGGCGTTGGTGTCGCTGAGCCAGCCAGCGCCAACTCCCTCGCTGGCATGTGCCCCACAGGCCCATGGAACACCACGGAAGGCTGTCTGAGGGGCAAACAGGAACTTCCTTCTTGTACGTGGCACACATGGACACATGTTAATGTTGATGGCATCCAGGCAGGTTCCTTCTCTCTGCAAATGGCAGCGCTAAATTGTTCTCGAGAAAATTAAAACTCATTTCTGCTCTAAGTGGCTGAAATTGGAGCCAGCGTGGTCCCACCACATGATGCACAACTATGGCTGTTAGGAAAAAGAATTGTATAAGGGCATGTTGCCAAATTTCCAAAATGACTTCAAAGACAGATAACCAAGACTTTGTGTCTGTAATAGTTTTTTTTAATTGGCTTTGCACTGATGAAATTAGGACCACATTTCAGGCATTTGAGGAAGTAACTCCTAAATTATTTCTATCAGTAGAGGTTGCATGAGGCTAGATATGGCCAGTACAAACAAAAGTCACAAGTCTTTCATTTCCTCTTAATGAGAAATTAGCAGATACAGACAACCAAACTTTCATCTCACCCTGGCCATGCATTTCATATGCTTCAGGAAAAAATCCCCAATCAAACAGGGGAGGGGGGAACAGTCCTTGGTCACCATCCCTCCCTGCTACACCGGCTCTGTTTCAAGTCCAGCTTAAGTCTCATTTGCTTTGACCTCTGCTGGAAGAGCTGCACATAGGACAAAGAGTTAAAGTGTTAACAGTCCCTGCTGAGTCTGCAGTTCTGGGCCAGGCAAGGCAGCAAGGCAGCTGGAAGAGGGTGTGCGCAGCAGAGGGCAAGCAGGAGGGGGTGCTGGGAGGGAGAGTAAAACAAAAGGAGAAGAATAAACAGTGTACACCCCGAAACAAAACAGGGGAACAAGTACTGAAAAATGCTTGTCTTTGAAGAACATGAAATTTTCTGTTTGTTTCCCTACATGTAGTTATATCTTGTTATCTGAACTCGAGGTACTGTAGATATATGAATCCTTGAACTCTGAACTCGTGAGAAGAGCCACAAAAAGAAAGTCAATACAGTTTTAGCTGGGTGGCTGGAAAGAAGCAAGCTTTGTCTTTTTGTGCCTCCGCTATGGAAGGCCATTTAATGCAACAACACACAGCTGTTCAGACCTCTTTCTTGCTGGATGCCAATGGCCTGCTAAAACAAAGCAAAACCAAGGCAGTCTTCTCCGAGTGATAACACAACAGCGGGCTTAAATACTAGCTGCTGCAACCTATGTGTGTTTTGGTGAGAACCATCTCTTAAACCTGGACAAAAAGTGGTCCCTGGTTTGTTAGCGGGAAATAAAAAAAATGGGCCCATTCATTTCCACAGGCTTTCTGAAATGCTGCCCTGCTGTGTAAGTTACCCAATTCCCTAAGAGTATCTCTGGAAAGCGGAAAAGCGCCTTCCTCACTGTTGCATGTGTGTCTGGCTAGCACTCTCTAGCACTACTACTCTGTCAAGCAATAAACTTTCTATTTTTGACTCACCATGGACGACCTTGTTCTAAACCCCTGACCTGAGTACGCCTTAAACGTACAACGAGCAAACCCGAAGGAGCTCGCAGACTCTGCCAGCCCATCGCAGCCCGCCTTTGGCCACCACTGCGGGTGAAAGCTCTGGGCTCTCGCAAGCCCCAGGAGAGGACCTCGGCCACGCAGCATGGCAGCTCCGGCCGGTTACACCTCGCCTTGGGATTCCGGGGAGGGTGTTTGTAAACAGGGTGGCCACGTGCCCGCGAGCCACGTGGGGGCTCAGCCGCCTAAACCGCCAAACTGCCCTGGGGAGAGGAGCAAGCGGGGCAACCAGGCCGAACGCTCCCGCTCCATCTTTTCCCAAAGTGGTCTGCAGTGCTATCAGATCTCTAAACGTGGCAGGGAAGAATCCATCTGTCCTTCACAGTCAACTGCCTCTGTCAGCATCCAGAGACATTGCATGAGCTAAATTACCCATTGG
Source organism: Brachypteracias leptosomus (assembly GCA_013401335.1). Classification (NCBI taxonomy): domain Eukaryota; kingdom Metazoa; phylum Chordata; class Aves; order Coraciiformes; family Brachypteraciidae; genus Brachypteracias; species Brachypteracias leptosomus. The sequence goes on from VYZX01015335.1 coordinate 124,018, forward strand.
ATTTTATTTACAAATGCATTTCATCATAGATTGTATGACGAGTCTGTGAATGCGCTGAAGTTACTTAGGATAGGCTCTCACTTAAATGCACTACATACCAAACCAAGCAGGCTGAGCAATGACTGCCCACAACAAAGGAGCTCCCAAAGACCAGAGAGACATATTAAAATTTACTGTCTCCAATCCAGGTCTAGGAGATAACAGGTGACTGTTGTACAGAAAGCTATGAATCTCCAGCAGAGAGATTTCTGACAACAAATTCAAACTGGGTTTGTTGGTTTGAGGTTTTTTTCTTTCCTTTGAGCTCTGCTACCAAGTATGATGTCAGCCTGAGGGTTCATGAACCCTGACAAACCTTTAATTGATAAACCAGATCAAAACAGGAGTCATGTGGTAGGTCGGAACTGATGTACAGGAGCAGTTTGCAGGCTGTGGGAAATCTTGCCTGAATGAATAGGAAGATCAAGGGTATTAAAGGTTAATGGGAGTTACTGGAGTACCTACTTACTGAAATGACATGACACAACTCTGTTTCACACACTGCAATTAACTGACACAACATACTATTTTAAATTGTAATTAGCTCATTGTGAGATTTTGCTTATTTGTTTGGAGGTGCATGGAGACATCTGCAGTGCCAGTAAAATTGAGATAACATCCTTTCCTGCATCCTTTTTCTCTTGGAGTGGAGAGTTTCAACAGTGCTGCAGTCAAACCAGCATCCTCTTCCCTGAGGAGATAAACAACAGTATTTAATTTGCTGGGTTGTTTTGGAGGAGCACTGCTGGTTTAAAGGTCCGAAGGCTTGTGCAGCAAAAAAAAGAGTGTGTTGCCCATCAACAGAAAATGGTACTGAAAACTAACTTCTGAAAAAAAAAGTGAGAAGCTACTTGTTTCTGAGTCTAGTTTCTGTTTCTTAAAATTGATACTTCTGTTATCTTAGTAAGCAGAGAAAACTATCTGTAAACCTCTGAATGAGCAGGAAGGAGGGTATCATGGGTAAAGCACTGGGGCTTAGGAGATATGGGTTCAGTTCCCAGCTATACCACAGCTTTCCTGTATGTCTTTCAGGGTTACAAAAGAAAAAAAAAAAAAAAGGCACTGAAATGAATGGCTCCAGCAGGGTTTGTACCATGTTGAGTGATCTGTGTGTGCTTTGGCTCCCAGTTGTTGCTTATTAATTTTGTACCCTTTCTCTTACTCCTTGCATGTTTTGCCTGCTCATTAATATTAGCATCCTAGGGAAAAGACTGAGAAATGCCAGTTAGGAGCTCCTCTTAACACATACACACACACAGATAGCAATAGCAGCTTTGCTTTATTTACTGCAAATATTTAGGTTTTTGGAAGAGAGCTGCCTGACTCTGCTTTGCATTATAAACAAGAGTTACTAACACTCTGGCCCCTTGTGCACTGCCAGACCCCTTTTCTCTGTCTTCTTTACTGAATTAAATAGCAAACCAGAACAAAAATGGTTTATGTTTGTACAGCCCCAAGCACAGTGGGATTCTGTTTTGTGGCTGGGATATGAGGTGCCTCCTAACATGCAATAATTAATTTCACTCTATCCACTCTCCGTATGTTTAGAAGCATCAGAGTTGCCCTCCTGAATTAGACTCGTGCTCCAGCTTGCCCAACAAAATACCTCCAACCAGCTAGTAGCAGTTGTTTCACGAAAAAGCAGCTATTCAGTAAGTAGTTACAGACTAACTCTTCCAGAGGCAAAATACTTTCCAACCATCAGCTAGTTTGTTTTATAGCAAAAAAACACGCTAACTTGCAACTGCTTTGCAAAGTTGGGGGGGTGGGTAAGTAAAACTTAGTTATTAGCTTCTATACCTTTTATATACTCTAAGTCTCTTCTTTCTCTCTCAAAGAAGAAAAAATACCCCTCAAAGTACTTTTCTCATTTTTCAGTTGCTACAAAGTATGTGACTGACTGGGTGCCTCACTCCTGCAAGTGTCTTTACACAGGCAGACTGTTACAGCTCTGTAAGCCCAAGGAAAACGAATAGGGCTTTGTGAAAATGGCAAGGGCTGCCATCAGTTTGCAGGCTCACAAGTCAGCTGACAGCATTGGGGAGAAAAAAAGCCACCTACACCTAATGTATTGTCAACTGCACAACATAGGCACAGTGGAAAAATATATAGAAATCTGTTTTCCTACCTGTTCTATCACTTCTCAGGCACTACATGTAGTAACAGAGAGAAAGGAAACAAATCAGCACAATTCTTATTTTTCCTACTACTTTATCACACCTACAAAAGCTTCTTCTCTGTATTAAGGATTACAGGGAAGCAGGAAAGTACAGGTCAAAACTTAAAGAGAACAAATGTTCTGTGTAAAGTATGGAGAGCACTGTAGAAGCAACAAAAACCCAGAAAAGCTGTATTTTTGGTTTGTGCATTTTTCATGTTTATAAATATCAAGAGTGCTTTTCTCTATTTGGTCAATATTTTCACTTGCTCCTGGGTATGGATGTGCACATTCACAAACTGAGTGTACACACGGGATGGAGACTCACTAGCATAGGTTTTCTTTCCCCAAAATGTCTACTGGTTGTATGAGTTAAACAAGTGTTAAATCTGACCCTTTTCAGTTGCTCAGCTTTCATGGTTTTGATTTTTACTGTTTCCATTTTAGTAATACTTCAGGCCTTTCTGGGCAGACAAACTTGAAATCAAACAGACAAGCAAGCAAAGGGGTGCAGTGGGAACAAAAAGTTGTTCATTTGAAAAGAAAACACGTTAAGGTCTGTAATACATACACACGTACCCCCACTTCTCCAAATCCCAGGGAGAGGCAAGTCCAATGTATTTTCCAGCTTTCATATGTTCTCTTTCAGGGATAAACTGCATTCCTTTTATTAAGCTATACATGCACTTTCAGCTTCAAGGAAATCTCTCACTTCTGTGAACTTTAGTAACTTTGGGGGAAGGGAAGTAGCTCCTGCTTTACTGCAACAGTTCATTTTCCTCATTTTACCACAAGCAGGACAGTAATGCTACTTACACACAAGAGGAAATATGCAATCATTCTTTTCTCCTTTTTACTTAAGAGCTGAAAGAATTGTGTGTCCTTTGGCAAGTACAAAAATTGTATAACTTCAAAGTATGTGACTTCAAACACAAGTGAATTTGCACTGAAAGAACAAACAGATTAGGCAAAGGTGAAAAAAAAGTATCAGGGGCAGGTAATGGGGGTGAGTGCAGCATGAACAGTTGTTGTCTCTCATGCTAAGGGACACTGAAGTTGAGGGCAAAACCCTCCTGTCAGCATCAGGCCCAGGGTTAACATTTACCCTTTGATCTCCTTAACTGCACTAAAACTGTCACGAGAAGGAACAAATACTCAGTGCAAAACTCAGAAATGCCTTTGTCACACATTCTCTCATATATTCTTTATTCTTGCTCACTACCTTCTGCTACCCAGCTGCTGCAAGAGTAATGGGAGCTGTGGGTCAAAAAGAAGTCAGAGAAGAAAACCAAAGGAAGTGAAGAGCCTAGTAAAACAGAAGCTGGTTCTGGATGTGACCTAAATAATTGTGTCTCACAAATGAGAAGACAGGTGACAAAGAGGCCACTGGAGTGTAAGAATAAAAATAGAGTGACTGTAATCAACATTAACATAAAATGGAAGCAACCAATGTGAACATACAACTACTAGCAGAAGTCATGTGTATAGCAAGATCTGCAGACTGCCTTCGTACTCTGTTGTATAATGGTGAACACCACAACTCATCTAGACAAATTTAGAATATGGAAGAGACACTCCTACCAACTGCTTCCTCCCTGCAAGGAAAAAACAGTTCTTAGGATTCATTTTGTAAAGCAAGCCATGTGCTTTGCACACCGTCCTGAGTGCTTGCTGCAAAACTACATGAGACAGTCTGAAAAATGTGCATGTGACTGGAAAATAAAGTTTCTGGATGAGGAGTGGAATGTCTTCTAGTAAGGTCCCTCAGTGCACGCACAGCATAGGCTTCAAGCACCTCCGGAGACCAGAACCTGTCCGACAGCTTTGGTTTAGTACCACAGGGCAGGGCATGAAACATATTGTCAGTTTGGTGCTTCTGACCAGCTACAATGTATTCTCATCAGTGATTCCTGAAACAGTCTTGGAAAGACAACCTAAATAATTACCACCACTTCTCCCCACTCTTTTAAACACCAGATTGGTGGTATTATGCATTTGGTTGAGTAAATGCAGAAATCTCCACCCAGCCTCTTATGTCTAATGGAGATCCAAACCTTGCCTTGCAGTGGTATTAGCCTTCATAACAGCAACGCCTCTTTGTGTCAACATGTCTCATTAAGTAATAAAGACTTTCAGCTATTTGATTTTACTTATAAAGTTAGTAGGATTCATTATTTCCTTTTTGTTCTTTAAAAATGGAATTGTTCTAGTAGTCTAACAGGCAGTGAGTCATGCCTAATTTAGGAAAAATATATAACCATTTACAGTGGGATTCTTGTATTGCAAAGAGCTGTTTTGTCATGAAAGCTTTTGGGGATTGAATTCCTTATAAATTTTTTAAAAGGGAAAGGGGGGCAGGGAAATAATTTGAAACCTTTGCAACAATTCCCTCAACCCCCCATCTCATACTTGGGGTCAGTCTGTTCCAGGCAAATGCATCAACATAGCTGTAGTGCGCCTGTCTGAGCTGATTTTCCCCATACAGCCCTCATGCTGCAGTCCAGAGGCTGTTGATAACACACACCCATGTTATGACTATCAGTGCTCACACAGCACCAAAGGTATGGGGGGGGGCAAGATTTGGGAGGGGATACAACCCGGACAGCCAACCCGAGCTGACCAATAGGATATTCCATACCATATGACGTCAGCTCAACTATAAAGGGAGGAGGACGGGGGGATTCAGGGGGAAGACGTTTGTCCTCCGAGCAACTGCTCCGCGTTCTGGAGCCTTGCTTCCCGGGACAGGCCCGACACTGCCTGCGGATGGGAAGTAGAGAATAACGGCTTTGCTGCTTCTGCTTCGTGCGCGGCCTTGCTTTCTCTGCTGTTTATTAAAACTGCTTCTTATCATAACCCACGGGTTTTCCTTTTCCATCTTACTCTCTCCCCGCTTGCCTTGCTGACGGAGGTTTTGGAGGGGGCGGGGGGAGAGTGATAGAGGGACTAGGGGTGGGCACTGGGCACCCAGCCAAGGTAAACCCACCACAATAGCCTAGATTGCGTTTGAGTAGAGGGGAAAAAAACAGCATCTGACAGAGGAACCAAGGATCTAGAATGCAACACAGACACAGAAAACTCAGACAAAGCCCAAACTACAGTATGTTTTCTTAAACTCTGCATTTTTTATTTCTGCGCCCCTCCACCACCCACAAGGACCAGGGACATTCCTAGAACTCTGTCCTTGCTGACTGCATCAAGGCAGCTGCCAAGGATGCTGGGACGCTGTTTGTAAACACTCTAACCACATGCATGCAACCACATGAAGAGTCATGTCCTGATCGAAATGTCTACCCGCTTGGTGAGCCCCAGTATTACTGCAGTGGAGCCAAATCCTTTTCCAATATGATGTGGCTTAACGCAGCTCACGCTAGGACACTGGAAGACAAAACCTGGGCTGTTTATGCATTATTAGAAAGGAGATTAAGCAAAGGAGTTGCTTAAATTTTAGTCATCGAAAGTAAGTTTAAGGATAGGGTAGCTCATGTAGAGTAAAGAATACAGAAGTTATCCTCTTCATACATCTGCAAAAAATTCAGCTGAAACCTGGAAACTTCCCCTCCCCTATACATACACCTGGTGAAACCAATATTCATATGCTGGCAACCCACCTGGAATATATTTGAAGTTAGAGGTAATGCTGCAAAACACATGAAGATATTTCATGTTGTCTAAATTGCACCATAGTAATTAATCAGAAAGTGCTGAGGCTACTGCCCCGTACCTATGGAAGGCACTTTCCAAGGAGTACTTGGTTGTTTAACTGTTCCTGGTTATCTTAGCTATCTAACCACTGACCTGCTCATGTCTTTGCTACTTCTTTGAAGCTGTCTTAAAAGATATGCTGTATTTGATTAGGATTAAAATGCTGAATTTTCCTTTCTTGCTGAACTTGAGCATAGAACAAGCCTATTCCTTTTCACACTGCAATAGAAATGCTGCCTTTATTTTTCTAATAGGAAAAAACCACACACACCAACAATTAGGTCAAACTGAAGCCTTGATACTGCAAACCTTGATTTATTTGTAAGAATAATCCTGCTGGGGTTTCTTGCCATATATATGCTACAAGGCAACAACACTCTAACTTTGAATCCATACCTCCACAGAAAACTTTTTGGTTTGGTTTTTTTTGAAGGACAGCCTGAATTTTGTTCAGGTTGCTAAGATGATTCAGCTTTCTGGAAGGTTTTTGACAGAGATGAACAAGCCTGCTTGAAAAGCTAGACAGGAATCTAAATCTTCATGGCTTTTAGTTGTTAAAGTGTTTTTCAAAGCATAGCAGCTTTCTTTAAATTGTCCCCAGATTTAAAATCCTTTTCTATGGACAACTAGTAGAACATTCTTTCTGATTCTCTTATAAGACAGGACATTTTTTTCTTCTTCATTTCAAGAGCAGTGTGAGATACATAGGAAGAACAGCTAACTGTTCTTCCCATTTCTCAAACCTTGTTTTTCTCTACCTTTCTTCTGTTACTCCCTGCTACTTAATGTGAAGCACATTCCTAGTATTTTAATCCAAACAATTTTGAGCGGTCAGTCACCAGCTGTCCTTGGAATTAGTCGATCTGATAGTGGAGGTTCAGAATTTTATTCCGTCTATGTCTCCACCCACCAAGCAATTTCTTGGGAAAATGAGTGATGTTTTTTAAGTTTTCCATCCCCCTCCCCTAAGAGACTTGCCTACCCTAAGGGAAGGCAGAAGTGCCTTCAATGGGTGACTGAGAAGACGATTACTCATGGTACTTTCCATTTGTAACATTTTATTATCCAGGATATTGGGACAAGCTATGCAAATTGAACATGCAAGCACGATCTGAAAGTGTAACAACTGGAACTATGGCAACTTGATACTAGTTAGAGTTTTTAAAAGGGTATTTTTTCCTGAGGAACATCATTAAATGAGTAAGGTGGTGTTCACCGCCTTATGGAGTATGGGATCAGAATAATGCTACAAGTGTGATTGATTCATATAATTCCCTTTTTGGCTTTCAGCCATGATGCAGTCATATGCTTTATCTCTGTTCAGACTACAGCTTTTTTTTTTTTTTTAAAATAATGAATCATAGTACATCCCACTCCATTTCAGAACCAGCACATTGCCTTTCAAAATGATGTCACAACACTTACTGCTGCTGGCTGACTGCCTTAACAGCAATCAGAGAGCTGGACTAAATAAATACTGTATATTATTTGGCAAAATCATTTGTGGTTGTGTTCTCCAGCATGGTATCCAAGATAACCACCAACTCTACTTGACACTTGGCAACTTTGTTCTACCACTTTTAGGCTCCAATTGTGAAGCTGGCTTACAGATGCTGCTACCACGCTTACAGCTACTGTATGGCAGTCAAGTGAGAGAGGTAGAAGGGTCACTCGCTGTGACAAGCCAAATTTGACAGCTCATCTGAAATTCCACCTTGAAAAATGGACAGTTTTTTAAAAAGGACCTTATTTGGCTCCTGTAGAAACATGAGACACATCTTCCACTTGGAACAAAAAGGAGCAAGGGATTTAAAGTCACTGCTTAGGCACACTCTGAGAAAACCACTCTTACTTGCATGAGCAGTACTTAGAAGCGAAGCACTCCCTGTAATGCCAAACAGGTTTGGTAACATTAGTCCAGACCAAATTTCATGGGTTTTGATACCTAAGCAGCATGTACCAAAACATGGTAAGGGGTTTTTGGGAGAGTGAGTTTGGTTGTTTTTTTCTTTAGGGCCATCTGGCTGTTGGTAGTATTTAAAGGTGCCGTATGGGAGACAGATTCCCAGCAGCATCTGAAGTGCTCTGGGCAAAAGGGAGCGATCCCTTCCAACTCCGGCAGCTGAAGTCCCTGTTCCAGCAACAACTGCATGGTCTCCAGATTCTGCACACAGAAACAAACACAACCTCCTATTTCTGTTACCCAGTGCAGCACTGGTGCCAATGAGAGACCTTGGAAACCTGTCTGTAATAGTAACTCCTCAGCGAGCACACGTTTCTTGTTCTTTAAACAATGTTGACATGCCAAAGTCTAGGACCATGCGCACTATATCAAAACAATACCAGTTTCCCTGGCAAAAAGCCAGGAACCAGCACAATGCCAAAGTTCTCATTAAAAGCCTTACTATGAACTGTGACAGTCTGGAAAATTTGGGAGCCTGTGTCTCCCTTTCAACCTCTTCAAGATTTGTTTAATTCTGAAAAAGGCAATATGAAACCACTTTCTGAGGTTCCTTGGATGCATTCTCAAAGTCTTTTGATGTCACTTCCCAAAATGAAACAACTATTTCTACTGACAGATGACTTTTGAGTTCTTCATGTAAGCAGCAGCTTAGTCCCACTATTATTTTCCACATCCTTGCTCTCCCTTTTTTTCCCTCCTTCCTACACCTTGGTTCCTAGATTTCAATCTTTTCTGACTTCACTGGCAGGGTTCACACTATGCTTTCTGTAACACTGAGGAAAAGAGACAAAACATTGCCTGTCAGTGCTTTATTTACATTGGTTCTAAACTGTTGGTTTTCTCCAGGATAAAATCCAAGATGTGTACATTCTTTCAAAGTGCTAACAGCAACAGATTTGGCAGACCAAAAGTTGACTTGCAAGGTTTACCTATGCTTTCAAGATACAATGGACTTGAATATAACAGCAAGAATAAGAAAAGAAATATACTAAACTGTCTTAATGCAGATACAGCAAACTTGTATCAGTGTTTGTATCCAGTTTTACTTGCGCCTTTTGAAAAAAAAAAACCCGGATATTTAGTAACTGAGAACTGAAGTGTCAAAGGACAGCAGCAACCAAAGTGCCACTTGTTTGAGAGAAAGAGCTGAAAGAAGTAGTGTTTCTATATGACAGCCTATTAAAAACTGTTACCTGACCATTGTTAGTCATGAACCTTTAGCAATGATATACAAATTATAATCTATATAGCAACTGCATAGGCTTACCTGTACTTGGAGGGGTGTAAGAAATTAATTGCGAGGTGATCAGGAAAAGAAAAAAACCACCAAGAACAAAAGAAGATTTGGGAAATGTAATGGTAGTTGAGGGGCAAGCAGCCCTAAGGGCTCAAAGAAACGTGCTCCTTTTCCGCGGCTACTGGTAAAAGGAACTAATACGTTCATCACACACCACTTAAGGAAATTTGCCAAACTCCCGAAAGATAAGGGAAGGAATGATTTATAATCTACAGTCAGCCTGCCATGCCGAGGGTGTCTCTTAAAAGGGCACTGCATGTACCACGGTGTTGTTTCTGCCACCTTTTATTCAGTCTCCCCCTCTAACTCGAGTTTAGACATGACTCTTGACCACTAACATCTCCCTGTTGAATACCTTCGGCAACCACGTCCTGCTTTGCACTTCGCAACCTCCAGGGAAAGTGCCGTAGTGAAATACACATGTAGCTACACAAGTGAATGTACGTGTTACTACACTCACCCCCTGCTGCGCTAAGTCAACCTGTCATTAACATGCAAATAGAATGGCCTCATTAGCCGACAAACAACACCCAGTGACCTGCTTTCACTAGGGACAGTATCTCCTCATTTCTGAAAGTCCTAAACTTCACATTCAGAAAAAGAATAAATTTTTTTAAACATGCTGAACTGATATTGAGAGCTGCTGATCAAAGCCTGCACATCTGCATGCCGCTCATCATGGAAAGCAAATCTTGTGATGAGATCTTTAGTTGCAACATTTCAATGGAAGCACGCTAGACCACATCACTTCTCCCTTCACCTCACTCTCCGAAAAAGAAGATTACTTAGCAGAAAAGGGTCTGCTGAATTTCCAAGATTCAAACCGCGAGCCGAAAAGCCTCCTGTTAACTACGGGCACGAAGATGACTGCCAGCGTCTACGGGGGCGATTTAACGCCGGTGAACGCCACGATGCCAGCGTACCGAGCCGCGCGTCCGATCTACCAAAGCGCTACGGTTGCTGCTCTTGCCTGTCATCTGTCGGGGAACAAGCCTGACCTCGCCGAGAGCGTTATTTTTGGGGAACATGCACGATAAAGTAATTTTTTTCTTTCTTCCCGTAGCCACATTGTGCAAGTGGCCCCGACGGCAAGATTTGGCAACACGGACAAAACGCGCGTGTAGATTGCACAGAAAAAGGAAGGCCTCGCAACGACCCCCTCCTCCCCAGCACACACTTCTCCCTCGCCCCCCAGCACCGGGTTTCATTTCCCCCCTCCGCCCTCTCCAAACTCCGCAAGCCTCCCTCCTCTCTTCCCCTCTTCCCGGGGCTGCGCCCGCCTTTGTGTCCGCCCGGGGCCGGCGAGCGGCACAAAGCCGGGGCCCGCCGCCGCCCCGACACCCGGCCGCGCTCCGCGGGGCTCTGCGCCGAGAAGCCGGGGGAGGCCGGTCCCCGCGGGGAGCGGCGGAGGAGAGAGCGGGGAAG
>VYZX01015335.1:135648-145821 GCA_013401335.1 Brachypteracias leptosomus
TGCCCCGTGCCCGGGGAAGGCAGACTGGCGAGAAAGGGCTTTAGCAAGAGGCCAAATGTGGTGCCCTCGATAGGGATGAGAGTGATTTCTAGGAAGTTCAGGTCATTGTTGAGTAGTTTGGTTTTCACATCACAAGTTCTTCTCCGGGTTTTGGTTTTGCTTTAATTTCTGTGAAACATTCCAGAAGCAGGCTGGGGGTAAAGGGTTGCTCGTACAACTCGCCAAGGCAGCTCTGCACTGGAGGAAGCTTCGCTGGTACCCGCGCCGGGCAGCCCGCTCTCCCCAGCCCTCGGAAAGGTGCTGGCCTGGCCCGCCCCGTAGGAAAATACTCGGGTTTCTGGACAAAGCTCTTTGTATTTGCTTCCGCAGGACTGACTTCAGCAGCCTCTCATGCAGTCTAAACCTATGCAAACAGACCCAGTCTCTGTCTCCTTTTGGAAGAGTAAATGATGCAAAGAGCAGCCAAGGTCTATCTCAATTTTAACCAGATTTTTTTGTGCTTTTGCAACACTTGCTTGATTTCCAGCAGGCTTTAATCAGTATTTCAAACTCCTTTGAGCCTGCATATTTACTAAAGCTCAGGGTTGCTTTTTCCCCTGGTATGGCACATCCATCTGATGTTACCAGGAACACACGACCTCTTAGAGGGTGCAAAGCGCTGTCTCTTACAGCACCTGCAGACACCTTTGTCCTCTGCACCACCTTCTTCTGCCTAATCATGGCACGGCATCAGCAGTGTTTGGCCGGGCCTCTCTGTGCTTTTCACCAGTATTTGCATTGCACTGGGTGAGGTGACCCTCCTTTGCATGGCTGGGATCCCTCTCATTCCAGTGTACCCTTTGTGGCTGGAAAAAACAGGTGGCTGGTTTTGGCAAGGACCCTGCTATGCCAGCTCCTGGTTTCAGTGGGAGCACACCCCTCTGTTTCCTTTACACAAGCAAACAGCAGCAAACCTGGCTAACTGGGTGGACAAAATGAAAAAAAGAAAGAAAAAGAAAAATAGAACAAACCCAAATCCAAGCCCAAAGCCTCAAGCAGGACTTTCACACTGGGCTGGGATTCTTTTCTTTTCTTTTCTTTTCAGCCTGTGCTCCCATGCTGAAGATAAGAGGCAGCTCATGCATATCTGACCTGCACGTACGAATGTGAGAGCAGCGTGCATTTTTGAAATGCTTCCTGTCATAGGTGTGGTTCACTTCTCTATTCTTTTCTTTCTCTCTCTTTTTTTTTTTTAAAAAAAAACTTTACTGCCCTAATGACAGCCTGTTGTAATCACCAGGCTCAATAAACCCAGGAGCAGGGCTGCTGAACCAGCACTGCTGCGTTGCCTCCCGGAGCACCAGGCACAGTTACCGGAGCCTCCCCTGCTCGGCTGGGTTGTGCTCAGCTACATTGAACTACAAGCCTCCTAACTGACCCGCTGCCCTCCTGTAGTCCTGCCACATTTTGACAGACCGCAGGATCTTTTGGCTTCCAAATCAAGCGCTTTCTGTTAGGCATGCCTCTGTCAAATGCAGCTCGCTCTACAATGCACATTTCTTGGTATCCGTTAGCAGCCTAATGAGAGGGACATGGATCTAATTTCTCTCTTGGCTTAGCTCTGTCAGCTTCAAGTTATTTATTGAATGAGAAAACTTGACCCATTTTGCTTTGCCACATCTCTACCTATCGAATGGGGAGAAAAAAACGCCTGAACTTGACCATAGCTATAATTGACTTTAAAAACACCACACCCTCTCACCCTTAAAGATTTTTTTGGGAAAAAAAAGGCTTTTAGCTCTCAAACACACTGTTCCCAGCCTGAGGTTACATGAGTTTTTCAAAAGAGGTATCTGCTGTAAAAAACAAATATGCAGCTTCCTTGGAAATGCACTGAATTGCACTTAGCTCAAAGAGGCATTTTGGAACTGTTTCTAAGGCTATCCCAGCCTCACCGTTTTACTTCTCAGTCAATATTTGCACCTGTAAGCAATGAAAATACATTTTAAAAAGGACATTTCAACTGATTAAATGCATCGAGAATCCCACCAAAAAACTCTCTAGACTACATATGCCTGCTGCTACCCTTGTCAGGAACAGCTTTTATTCCTTTCAGGATCTGCTGGGAACAGAATAAGCTTCAATTCAACTTTCTGAGTTGGGGGTTAAATAGCAATAGAGTCCAGAGACCTGCTCGTCACACAGCACGGCTGCAGGACGGGCACCTGGGGGACTTGCTACAGGTCGTGGCTGGAGCAGTGTTTCTTGTTTCCCCAGCAGGCACTGCAGCAAGGGAAACATTTCAGGGGTAGAACATCAGGTAAAAAGCCTCCTGTCTCTTGGCAATTAGAGCATTTGTCTGTACGGTGCATAATTGCACACAATTAGATCAATGGTTTGAAAGAGTATGGGCCTTATCCCTCTGCTAGAGGGAAAGCTCACTCCCCGTGAAGGATGTCGGGGTGGCCTGGTGGATAGCCAGGACGCGAGACACAGCCAAAATATCCTCCTAACTATGAGCAAACCTGGCTCTGACTATCTGAAGGAATATAATGTACTTGGCCCCCTCAAACCGCTGCATGAAACATTCAGAAAGAAGCACAGTGCAAATAATTTTTTATCCTTTACCTGACATTGAAGAATAGGAGGGTTTAGGTTGACTACCCACTTCACGTAGCTTGCTGGGCCAAATTCAACTCTGACTTAAAATTTCTGTGCAAGAACGAGTTCAGAGCCATAATTAAATCGTTTCCACTGAGCCTGCAACTCTTCATGTTCTTTTATTCATGTTCTCTCCCCCCTGTGATAAACTGTAAACAGCTACATGAGGTCGGGGAAAACAAATCTGCTAGATAGCCCATTCCACCTCCTCGAGCAAACCCCAGGAGTCCAGAGGACTGTTAGCTGTTACATGATAGGCCTACAGAAAATTTCTCATGTCCTTTCTCCATGTAGACTTTTATCTCTGTCTTCCACAGGACACTAACTTCTCATGGGACCACATCCAGATCACAGTGGCACCCACCAGAAGTGCTATGGGGATAAGATGCTACACTGCCAGTGGGACCAGTTCAGTGAGCTATCATTTTGCTTTGGTTTGTACTTTCAGAAGGGCTTTTTTGGGTAATGAGACATCCATTTGTCCTTGTGCTTGAGAGCCCAGCCTCAGAGCTGAGGGATTGGACTGACACTGGGGCTGCAGCTGTGCTGGTGAGCAATGGAGGGGTGGCCATCCTGCCAGGGCTTAGAGGTGGCCCAGAACTCCATAGCAACAGGACACCGCTTCCTTTTTTCCCTGAATTGGGCAAAGGTCACTATTTGTCATTTCTTGATGTTCCTCCTCTGGACAGGAGTGGGCTTTTCCAGCATCCTGCAGATAAGATGGTGCAGAGGAAATGAGGTAGCTCAGTGTGAAGTCTGGAGAGCAAGGGTCTTGATGGCTGAGATGACTCCTGGGACACTGAAGCTGCAGCGTATTGTCTGCCCAGTACTGTCATTCTGCTGGTAGAAGGTGTGTTTCTCTCAGTGATGGAGAAGAGCTGCAGGTGGTTCAACTTTTCAGCCGTCGGCTTTTTGCTGACAGTTGTAGATGTCTTTATACTGCTCTGCAGTGTTTATGGTGCTGAAAGTGACTGTAGCCTTGTGATTGCTCAGATATTTGTGGCTGGACATCCTGGATCTGGGTGTCTGCTGGGCAGTGCCTGCCCCTGGGACCATGGCTGGGATGCGTGCCCCAGGGCGAGGAAGCCCCTGGCCTGGGAGCAGGGGTAGAGGTGGCTTAAGGAGAGGTGAAGCAGGGGACCCTTCACAAGTCTGAAGATACAGCTCATCTTTTGGGAGCCCCAGGCTTGCTTGTCCACAGCTGTGGGAGTAAAATCCCAAATCCCTCATGCAAGGGAAGTGGAGGCTCGTCTCATGGGCCCATAGTGGAAAGTGTGGGCTGAGGGATGGAGGCGAGGTCTCTGGCTTCTTCTGGGGAGTGGCACTTTACTTTGTTCACTTCTGAGAATAATCATCCAAAAAAAAGCCCAAGAGCTGACCCACAAAGAAAGGTCTCTCAGCAGCATGTATAGATCCTGGACACAACCAAGCTGGTGACGTTTGGAACAAAAGTCATCTCTCCTTGCTTTGCTCATCTCAGGACCTGAAGTGCTGGGGCCTGAATTGTGGACCCTGAGTTGGAGTTGACTGTGGATGAGTCACAACCCAGCAGAATGTTTTGTTTTCCCTATTGGCTTTAGGTTCCAGAGGCAGAACCTGGCCCACCTGTGTTTTTGTGACTCCACCCTCACCCAGGTGGATGTGGCTGGGGTGGTGGGCAAGGCCAGGGCTATATCAACCAGGAGCAGATCAGTTGGAGGAGCTTCCTGTGAGGTGTGGCTTCTGTTTGGGCTGGATGCACCTTGCTGAGCTTGTTGGTGGTGCCCTTCTATGTGAAGGGATACTGAGGAAGTCATCTCTGTCTGTTGTGTCCAGCAGGTGATACTGGCACCACAGTGGTCAGTGAAGGAGCTGGGCCCACAGGAACCTATGGCAGAATTGTTTGAGAGAAGACTTCTAAGAGGATGTTGGTGAGTTCAGCATTGGCCTGTGTGATCAGGCAACTGATGGCATCATAAAATGATGATGGCTGAATTGGCACAACACTACCCAGCCTACTGGAATCCCCTTGGGCATCTCCACTCCTGGACTGCAGGGCCTTTGAGAGGGCAAGAAAGCAAATGAATCAACCCAGTGCCACAGATCAACATATTCAGGGGGACAAGAGCAGAGTGTGTGGGAGCTCTGCTGCTTACAGGAGTAGAAAGGTTCACCAGTCTTGCTCTATCAGTCTTGCTTGCTGTGGCTGAATGTTCTCCCAGGCATGAATGCCAGCCATAGCAAAGCATGGTGAGCTGTGCAGTGTTTGTCAAGTACATTAGGCAGCCGTCAGGAGTCTTGAAACCCCTCTGTTGCTGCCAGTCCAGCTCTGAGGAGGAAAGCCACACTAGTGCAGAGCTGCACCATGAGACCAGAAGTGTTCCTGCACAGTGCCACCAGTCCATGGGTGTTGGCCTCTGTATGCAACAGCGTGCATCTTTCACTGGCTAGAGCAACATTGGGCAGCAACAGCCATTGATTCTCTGGTTGTTGAAGGAACTAAAATCCTGGGATAATCCCCGAGCTGTGAGCATTTTACTGCTGCCTGAATAGCTAATGACTCGGGTGGACTGAGCAGAAGAGGCAACCTACAGCTGTCAAATCCCTTTACCAAAATTCTTCCCTGCCTTCTCCACTGATACTTGGTTTTCTACTCCTCTTCAAAGCCCTGGGGTCAGGCTCCTGGTGTGCATCCTTGTGTGCTGCCTGCAGGGTCTCCTGCACTGCCCAGCGTCATGGGTCTGGCTGGCAGCCCTCACCCTGCAGCTCCACAGTGATGTTAACAGGAGAAGGCAGGTGGATGAGGCCCTGGAGTCTCCTACATGCTCTCCTTGGTCTCTGTAGGTGGGGATGATGGAGAAGGATCCCTTGCATATGAGCCCTTGGTAATTGTGTGGGCAGAGCCTGTGGGAAATGGAGATGGATATGAGAGGCTTCAATGCTTCTATTTCCAATATGGACATTGATAATGCTGGCTTCAGCCAACATACTGTTTTTCCCTGACCTTGCCTGCTCCTCAGCTGTACTTATAAGTGTTCCAGTTTGAATGGTGGTTTGTTTTCAGGGGCCACTCTGTCCTCTGTCCCTGGATGTAACTTTTGGTCAACTACAAATTGAAGAGGAATAATGAAGGGCTAAATTCCAGGTGCTGGTCCCTGAGAGGTGTCCAGTGTCTTTTCTCCTTGGAAACCAACTCCAAATTCCTTGGAAAATTGGGGTAGTAGAAGATGGAGTGACTGAATACCTGCATCATGTGATCCATTTTCAAATTAGGTGTTTGAAGGTAGGCTTCCTGTGTCTACAGTTAGGTATTGAGGAAAGGTGACTTTATTTCAGGTGAGCTTGATGTCCACTGGTGGCAGTCTCAGAGAACCAGTACTGGTCACTTTTAGTCAGATATTTTCCAATATATAGATTAAACATACAACTTTAGATTTCAGGAGTTTGGTCATTTTATATGATTCATCTCACAAGTAGAAGGGAAAAGGTCTTGCCATTGACTTGGACAAGCCAAGGAGATGATGCCACATTTTGCAGTGCAGCCTGTGATTTCCTGGCAGATATGAAAGCTGCCTCCTAAGAAAGTCCAGCAAAGGGAAAAGCAGTGAGGGAAAACCAGTAGGGGTTGATGAAACAGCTAAACAGGATGACACGCAGGGACCTGGGCTCTGCCATACAGCAAATGCTGGTGCTTAGAAGGAACCTTAGCTATGTGCCCAGGCAGGAGCTGGGAAAGACAGGGACTGCGTGGGTTTGTGGCTCATAAAGAACATTAACTTTCAATTTTTAATCAGCATTTGCCTTTTTAACAAGCTCAGTGGGACTTGGCTTGTTGGTTTGCCTTCTCCCAGCGCATCCAGATGAGAAGCCCAAACCTAATCACGGGGTTGCCATTGGCCTCATGATTTGGAAATTCTCAGTCCCTGAGCAGAAGCAACTGCGTCATGTTTGTTCATACCCTTAGTGCAGGCACAATTACATTTAGCTAAATTCTACTTAAATCAATTTTGCCCTATAAATAAAAGCTACATGCAAAGCTAACTGCTTTGCAGTGTGCATTTAAGCAGCTAAATGGTGTTCAAAAGCAATGCAAATGCTTGTGTACCCATGATCTCATTAGTGCAGGTTTTCTAATCTAGAAGTAGTGTATAAAGAAGATGTTACAGCTGTCTTTGTTTCTTTTGATTTCCTCCGCTGGCAGAGCAGATCATCTGTGGTCCTAGCTGAGCTCTCAGCTTGCTTTGTTTTTTTCTTGCATGCCTGCTACTGTTTTAGGCAGGGAGTCAGCACCATAGCTCCTTGGGGGCAAGATGTCTGTGTTCGGACATGACCTGACAATAGCCTGGAGAAGGAGTTATGCATTTGCCCCTTTTTTTTTTTTTTTTTGTCCATGTGGGGATGTTATATACAGTCTTCCTTCCTTCTTCAAAAATCTGTAGAAAAGCTCTACTGAAAGATGCAGATGTACATCAGATACACAGTCATCACATTATATGTATTAAAAGGTGTGGTTTTGCCTGCGAATTTGAAGATCAAGATGAATAGCTTGGCAGGGCTCTGCAGATATGAGGCACCAGCAGAAGTCCTTGTCACCCTGAGCAGCTTAAACCTCCCTTCTTCGGGGAGTTTGGACAGTGGGGAAAAGCTAGCTGCCTTTCACGCCTCGTTGGTGAATCTTTCACTTTTGTCAGCTTTCCTCGATGGGCAAAATGTACCATCCTGTGCCCCTTTTTGGTGGGCAATGGGATGACGCAGCAGCAGGCAGGACTAGCTTTCAGTTGCTGGTGTCAGTGGATGACTCAGAGCAGGACTGGGGGCTGGCAGCCAGACCGTGGCCAGCATTAAACTGGTGTCGTGCACCTTTCCACAGAGCCCTTGCCTCTAGTGTAATATGCCACTGGCTGTCAAAATGAAAAATAGCTGCCGTGCTGCTCGGCAGTGACAACCTGCCCTGTTTCCTCATCTCCTTAATGGGGTGTTGAGAGACAAGGGAAAAAATATTTTATGAAGCTGGTAAAAAGTTAAAAAAAAAAATTTAAAAAAATTATAGCTGCTGGGACAGTCTCTGCCTTGTTAATTCCATCTCTGAAAAATTAGAAGATAAAAATGATTGCTGTAAGAGGAGATTGTCTGTAGCTGTGGACTGATTACCACATAGTCTGCAATGTATTTATTTTATTTCCACCCAGGAGAAAGCTGTGGATGTGCTCCCCACCTGTGTGACGGCATCCTCAGTTTTCTGCAGAGCCAAGGAAGTGGGGGTGCTACCGATTGGATGTCCCTAAACTGAAGCAGCTTAAGGGACTTGAGTTTTAGAAGATAGTTATTTGGCATTTTCAGAAAAATTCAGCTGCTGGATGCTTTTAGGACATCTCAAATTAGGGACCTCCTTTATGAGATATTTACTCCCGGTCACAATTTGCCTTGCTTTTCCATTTGTAAATAAGTCCACTAATACTCTTATCAGCAGAGGGTTTTAGCAAAGATAAACAGATTTGGTTTTAATTCCTTCAGAAATCATGCCAGAAATACAGCAAATAAACAGGAAGTATTTGGACACTCAGCGCTGAAGCAAACCAGGATTTAATCGGCACCATGGAGACTGTGGGGGACAGACCACAGCTTGGAGAGACAGATAGGGAAGGGCACAGCTGATTTAGGAAAACTAAGCAGAAAAAACGGGTTAAATTTTCAGCAAATACTGAGAAAGGCTGTTCTTCATCTGACGTTTGGAGGAAGTAAGAGGAAGATTTATTGAGTGAGTTTGGAGATAGATAAAGAGGGGAAAGAGAAGGGTGTCAAGGGAAGGGTTGTTACAGCCCACTTGGTCAGAAGGGAGTTGATTGGGAAGGTACCACGTAAGCAGTTGCTAAGCAGTCACCCACTGTCATTGAAGGACTTAACCTACCCTCTGTCCATGGGGAGACAGGCCCTGAGAGGGGCACAGGCTCAGCCTGCCTGGGACACCAGGGACATATGGCAGAAGAGACTCCAAAGGAACTGGTGGTGGCTGCTCTGGAGCTAGCAGCCAGATGTTGCTGTCCAAGGACAAGCTGCTCTCTGTGGTGGATTTGCCATGGGGAAATATCCTCTGCTGTTCACAGCTTGGTCAAGCTTCAGACAGAGAAATGCAGCCAGCTGGAGAGCCACACTTTCAGTAATACATTAGATGAGGGAGTTCAGAGATGGTCTGCAGGAGTGACAGCTTATACAGTGAGGCTGTCCCCCAAGAAGAAGGATTTGGGACTGCTGAATCTGGATTTTGGCAGATGCGTGGACGTGTCCTTCACATTCAGTGGAAATGTGAAATTTCAAATTCACGGGAAAGCAAGAAAAACCTGGGGTAACTGGCAGCAAGGCACATCCACAGCTACTATGCCAAGGCAATAATTTCTGATTGTAAAAATAGTTCTGTGCTGAAACAAGTTCCCTAGGGAAGATACTGCATTGTTGGCTTGGCAGAGTAGAGTCTGTCAGGATATGACCACCTACACAGGTCAAGAGTGGACCAGGAAACTACCTGCAGTCCTTCTCAGGCCCACATTTCCATCATGGACATTAAGAGTCTTGGGAAGAACTGTCCATCTCACAACAGCATGGCACTTGGAGAACATGTAGAAAATAAAATCTGGGTGCTGAGAGTAAGATAAAAAGTAGAGATATGCCATTTGCTGGGCTACCTGTGCTCGTAGAGTTACAGGCCACAACATCGCAGGTGAAGAAAGGGGCACAATTTAAGTTACTTTTTTTCTGGGGTGGTAGGGAGCAGACTGAATGTGGAATATTAAAATATGCATTGAAAAAATATGGCTAGTTGTAAACTGAGAAGTGACTTGGATGGAAAACATTCTTTGATTTATAGAGATGGCAGTCTGACAAAGTCCAGCTTCAGAAGTATTTTAAATGACTTAAATATAAAAATATGCAAATGTGAAACCAAATTGAGAATATACAATTCTGATGGGAAATACATAGGGAAGTGGGGACATTCAAGGTAATTACTGAAAGGCTATACCTGTTTGGGGGCAGGAGGGACACACCCAACTGATGCTGACAGGTTGGAAGGGCTTTGGAGAGAACCTGCCAGCTTACCATCAGTTCCTGACCTTTTTTCTGAGGTCAGAAAAACTTGTCTCCTCCTGAGAGATGTAAAGAAATTGTTGTGGTTTAAGGTTTGGGGAAGGGGAGGGACAGGTGGAGCGGCTATTCCACTCCCCTTCCTGCCACACTCTATAAAAGGACACAGGAAGTTCTGCTCGCCCCTTCCTCGCTGGGATTGTCGAAGGCTCTGGACGGCTCTGTGGCTGCTACAACTCCATGTAGCTCGGGAGAAATCCAGTGGCATCCGAGGATCGGTGTTGTATATATTTGTATATATACCTTCCCTTGTTACCTCTGTATATTTCCCTTCCTTTGATATCCCTTTTGTTACTCCCTGTTAAAAGTTGTGATCTTAATTTTCCAACTTTGTGTGAGGCCTTTCTTCCTCCCCTGGGAGGGAAGAAGGGAGGGGGAAGAGGGGTTGCCCTGAGCCCCAACGTGGGGCTTGAACAT
>VYZX01015336.1:0-13355 GCA_013401335.1 Brachypteracias leptosomus
TTCTGTGATTCTGTGACTGTTGCCCACCTCGACTTCTTGTGAAAATTAACCTCCCCCTAACTGAACCCAGGACACTGATACA
The DNA here is from genome assembly GCA_013401335.1 of Brachypteracias leptosomus. NCBI lineage: Eukaryota > Metazoa > Chordata > Aves > Coraciiformes > Brachypteraciidae > Brachypteracias > Brachypteracias leptosomus. The sequence goes on from VYZX01015336.1 coordinate 83, forward strand.
ACAGTAGGCTGCCATCCAGCAAGAACTGAACAGGCTGGAAAGCTGGGCAGAGGGGAACCTAATAAAGTTCAACCATGGCAAGTGTAGGGTTCTGCACCTGGGGAGAAAGATGAACTCTACTATAATGAACAACTAAAGAAGCAAAATTAAGTTCATCATTAATTTTTTCTATCTGCACGGGTATTGCAAAGACTTGGCAATCTGGAATATTTGCAAGTCAAATTATTTCCAAGTGTTCCTTGTATTGTTTTTAGACAACACATTATGTTCATACATATTAATGAAAGTAAAAGTTTTTTTCATCTATTTTAAAGTATGTTTTAGTGTTCTTTTGCCAACCCAGGATAATATAAAATATGTCCCAAAATATTCTCCCAGTGCACTGTGCTTTAATTCTCGTTCAGAAGGGATGATACATACAAAGCAAATGTTTAATCTCTCCTGGGTGAGGGGTCACTTTCGTAGGAAATTCATTTCATAATTTCATATCTGTGATACTTAAAGAATGATCTTCCAGGATCACAATATGAAACAGAAATCTTCTTGGGAAATGATACTACATTTCTTCGTAAGATTCAGGTCACCTACGTGTTGAAGAACTATGTTTCTGTCAGAATGTAAAGGTGTCCTTAGTGTACTGAAAGGGCACAATAATAAAACCATCTGAACTGGGGAATGTGTGTAATAGGAAATAATTTCCGTAGGACACAATGGAACATAAATTGAAGGTTAGGAATGGAAGCATTCTATAACTTCTCAAGAAAAGAAAAAGGTACCAGATGCATATCACAAATTATCCTTTTATAATGAGGGAAAAGCTGGAGAAAGGAGCAAAGGGGGAAAAAAAAGGATGATATTTGAAACGTAAGAGAAACATTTCTGCAAATACCCTTCCTGTGACTTCTGAAAAATTTTCGAACCACTACTTCATATCAATGAGAAGGCAGTGAGCCCCTACAAAGAATACACAGTACTATTTTAGAATTCAGCACCACAAGACTGCTGATAGTTCACAAGAATTCCAGTTAGGAAATCTTACAGATTTATTGGTTTTTTAATTGTCCTTATTTTAATGGGGCTGATAATGAATTTAATACAGAAGCAGCACCTTAGAGGAACATGAAAAAACAGTTTACAAGGGGTTTTGAGCACCTTATACAGTAACAGAAGTAGACATTAGGGGACTTCAGCAAGCTCTATTCTTTTGATCCTTATTATCCTGTTAGTTTTCCACTTTAAATGACCCAACTCCAAGACTTAACCAAAAGAAATCACACAAAAAACCCAACAGACTCCTGTTCTGTTCTTGATCTGAATGTTCTAACTTAAGTTTAGAATTAAATCAGTGTCCTTGTTTGGCTGAGAGTATTCTCAATATGAAACATCCACAAAAATGTTAAAAAAAGAAACCCTGGAAAAGGTAAAATCATTTGCATTTCAGCATTAGATAATTGCAGCATTTATCTTCTGTAAAATTCATGTTTAGAAATATCTGATATTTTGTTATTAAAGAATGTGGAGCAGGCAACATCTGTTACCTGTCTCCTTCTCCATCCTAAGTGGGTTACTTGGAAAACAATAGGTCCTAAGCCTCAGAGCAGACAATGTGTCTGTATTCAGAATGGTGTATCATAACCTATTATTAATAAAATACAATATATTTTCTCCTGTTATGACAGGGAGAGCCATAAAATGTGAATGACAATAAATGTATTCATTATTTATCCAAAAAGATCTTTTTTTTTTTTTCATCAAACATTAAGTAAGAGCTTTATCCTCATATTGCCTGATCATGTTCCTATGACTGGAGGGTGGAAATAGAAGGGTATAGGCAGGGTAGAAGAGGAAGGGGTGTTGCCCTCTACATCAATGACCAGCTGGAGTCCATAGAGCTTGGCCTGGGGATGGATGAGGAGCTAGCAGAGAGCCTCTGAGTCAAGATTAAAGGAAAGGCAAGGGAAAAAGAGGAGGCTGAGGGTGGATCCGATCCATGTTTATAAACATCTAAAGGGTGGGTGTCAGGAGGATGGGAACAGACTCTTTTCAGTGGTGTCCAGTGACAGGACAAGGGCCAATGGCTACAAACCGGTAAACAGGAGGTTCAACCTAAGCACAAGCAAACACTTCTTTACTGTGAGGGTTCCAGCACTGGACCAGGCTGCCCAGAGAGGTTGTAGAATCTCCATCTCTAGGGACACTTAAAACCTGTCTGGATGTGTTCCTGTGTGACCTGCTCTAGGATCCTGCTCTAGGAGGTGGGTTGAACTAGATGATCTCCAGAGGTCCCTCCCAACCCCTATCACTCTATGACACTAAAGCATGCATCCATCCAAGCCATTAGCAACCAGTTTCTCCAGGAGAACGCTGTGGGAAATCATCAAAAGCTTTATAAAAGTCCAGGTAAACAACATCCACAGCCTTTCCCTCATCCACTATGCAGGTCGAACAAATACACTCTCAGGCTGATCAATTCCATAGCTTTACACCAGCACATCACTAGTTTATAAGCTTGTTTTCTGTTGGTTTACTCCATACAGTCAATAGAATTGTTCCAATTTATGCTGTCCAAAAAACCTGGTCCATGGCTGCTATATTACTGAAAAAGAGAGAGATAAAGTTTGACATAGTTTTCATATTTAGCTGAATAATGTTTCCAAGTCTGAAAAAAACTTTATTTGATGGATAACTATATTCAGAGTTAACTTCTTAAAGCTTATTTCACCAAGATACTTCTAATCCATAGCTAATTCTCATAGAAGTCTTTTAATGCAGTGCCATTAAAAATACAATATGCAGAAGCAGAGCTGCACATGTAGGCCATTAGCCTTATTAGAGATTTTGAAGTGGATCTGGTGCCTTTTGATGTAGTCCCAGGCATGGCAGGGTCCAACAACTAGGTGGTGTGGCCCTTTAAGCTGGAAAACACCTCTTTGCATAATAAAGGAATCTTTTACAGCAGTGTAGTAGTAAAGCTTTTTTTTCCCCCCTGTCATCTTCTATCTTTCCATTCCTCTAATGACCCTAGGACAGCTATGCCAAAGGAAATATGCTAGTTGCAGATAAAACCCCTGCAAATTAAATACATACCTTTTCAAGAAGGATCAGAAGTATTCTATACCCCTTTTCACTCAGACGATAATAATAACTGGGGTATTTTTCCCCTACTGGAAATTTAATCTCTAACAAGCACCAAAATAATCAATGGCTTGTCCAACTTCTTTTTTCCTCATATCATATTCCAATTTACCATCAGCTGCAGACACATTTAGACTCAAGTGTTATTACAAAGCCACATTTTGCATGTTTAGCTCTCTGCTAAAAGTACTAATAAAGCTGTCTTAGATTATATTTAACACTAGTCCCTGCATTAGTTTTAGAACTAATTCAATGATTCTGAGTGGAAAGTAAAGCTGACAAATATTTTCACAGAAGTCCTACCCTCAAAAAATAAAAGATGGTTTCTTCATCCTTTTTACAATGAAAGTGGATGCATAATAAGAAGCATGATCACCCACACTTGAAGGAAAATTTTGGCTGGTGCTGGAAAATATTAAGTGCACTGACTACATAACTTTCATCTTATAGTCCTTTTGTCCTGTAAAACTAATTAATAGTGGTTTAAAGCAGTTTACTGAGATCATATATAGCACAATTAAATCTAATAAATGGTTCTTTATGGTAATTTAAAGGTTTTTTTCACTTTAAAGACCAACAGGCTGTTTTTCTTCAACTGCTTTAATCTAGAAAGCAATCAGCTGTGAGCAGCATTTTCTTACAGGTCGTGCAGTATTAAGAAAGTCCAATAAAAGGGAACTGTTTCATTATTCCAAAAATAAAAATGTAACTTAAATCAGGCTTCATTTTTCTGCAAGCAAGAAGTACTGAACGAGACTCAGCCTTGATGATCACAGATACTAATAATCATTCACACAATAGATGACTGAATCTGTACATAAATGCAGTTTATATCTTAATGCTCGTATACCTGCCACCTTAACTCATCCCTCTCCTTCCATTCTGTTCAAGGCTAGTGCAGATGCTGAGGTAAATGGCAAACATTTCACATTAAGGGCAGCCTTTTGTAAAACATTCAATAAATACCTGTAGCTGCTTTTAGAACACTGAGGAACCGGAATATATTAATCTGATGTAGTAAATAGATGCCTTTAGCACAACAAATCTATTGACAGGTAAAACTTGGGTTGGCCCTATGGGTATTGCCTGTTTTATTTTACCTCAATTTGTATTGCATTCCTTTCAGGAGGGAGATGAGTCTCAATGGAGCCCTTGGGAAGATGGGAGGGCTGTTCCTGGGGAATTGATGAGTATACACAGGGAACAATATTTAGATGGCAGGGTGTGCTACCCACAAGGAGCTGGAGAGGCAGAAACCCTTAGAAAATCCACAGCTATGTCTCAGAAGCAAATATTAATTTTCTAGGGACTAAAGGAAATTTTTCACTGCAGATCAATAAGTCAATGTATAGCCTGAAAATAGCGACTTACCTGTAAAGTCACAGGGAGCAGATAGAAATTATTATTTGACTTGTAAATTTCTGTTGTCTCTGACCTAATCACTGACTTGCCTACATTTAAAAAGTATGTTCTTTTAAGCTGAATTATACCAATCTTGAAAGCCCTTCAGTCTCTCTTTATTATAAAGAGGTCTATACAGGTATTCTGTAAAGCTCTGACCAAGCTACAGCCCCACACTACTAAACCTTAACACATAACATCATAGGATCACAGAAAGAGTTGGGCTGGAAGGGACCTTTAAAAACCTCATTTGAACCTTCCTCATTGAATTATGTGTTGTTAAATTGAGAATAAAGATTTTGTTCAGAAGTGTCATGGTTTAAGCCCAGAGGGTAGCTAAGCACCATGTTCCATTCCCTCTCTCCTCCACCATCACTCACCCCTTGCTCTGGGGCAGCAAGGAGAATTGGGAGAAAATTGGGCTGAGATAAGGAGTTTAAACAGAACATAAATAGAGAAGAAACAACAATAATAATAATACTGTCGAAATAATACATAAAGTGAGTGATACACTATGCAACTGCTCACTGCCTGGACACTACTCTCCCTGGCCACTGAATCACATACCCTTCCCCAGCCAGCTTCCCTCTTATACAATGGGCATGATGTCTGTGGGGTATTGAATATCCCATTGAATATCCCATTGGCTGGTTCAGTCTGTCTATTCCAGCCGTGGTCCCCTCCCAGCTCCTTGTGAAAATCGACCTTATCCCAGCTGAACCCAGAACAAGAAGTCAAACAGAACTAGTAGGGAAGTCAATGGGGAATGAGACACTGAGAACTGTTAGAAACTCCAACTAATTGCAAAATTACCTCTGAACAACCCTCAGTGCACAATCATACAGTTACAAAACATTTGCCAGAGCAATGTCAGAGCAGCAGCCATGAGCAAGGTGGTAGGGATCGTTGACAGTTTCCAATCTCCCCAAAATTTAAATAGTTCCTTAATACACATGTGAGGAGTAAAAAAAATAATAAATAAAAGACAAAACACCAAACCAGCCCCAAACTTCAGAGCTGTATTTCTGTCCCCTAGGAGAGCTCTCACATAGGTAGCCTCCTGCTAAAAGTCCCAGGAAGACAATAGCAGCTAGCTAGGAAAAAAGCTTCTTGTGAACTCTCTTGTCAACTACTGCTCTGAACTTCAAATTGCCTTTTCCAGCCTGTTGCTTATTTACGTTTCCCCCATCTGAAGGGAAGAGCCAGCAGTGTCCATCACTGCCAAAGGACCACAAAACTGTATGTTCAAGTCCATTAAAGCCAGAAAAGAAAAATGCAGCCATGTAACATCTTCACTGCACAAAGTTAGGACACCAGAGTTAAAAAGCTTTAAGTTGTGTGAGTACAGACAGAAGAATACATGGATACTTGTAAAATCTGAGAGGCAGTAGGCTGGAGAGCCACCTCCAGCCCAGATTTTTACATTGTTAAGCATAACAGATTCCCAGCTCCTGGTATCCTAAATTCAAAGCCATCTCCACTTCTAATAAAAAGAGAATCTTGTAAAGCACCTGTGGTGGGTTTACCTTGGCTGGGTGCCCGGTGCCCACCCCTAGTCCCTCTATCACTCCCCCCACCCCCCACCAAAACCTCTGTCAGCAAGGCAAGCAGGGAGAGAGTAAGATGGANGAGAAATAACACTGACCTTTAGAGACCTGTTTCAACTTTTTATTTTTCTTCCAAAACAGGAAAAACCCAAAAGCATTTGTACTTACACCCTTTTATTGCAAGGTAGTTGTAAGCAGTATCACCCAAGACAATACGGCAGCTTGGAAAGGGGATAGAACACATTCTTAGCAAGCCCAAGCCTATGTTTGAAGTAATCACTTTGTCTCTTCAGGCTAGTTTAGCCTTTAGAGACCTGAGACTGAAAACATTTGCTAGCTAGCAAGTTACCCAAGTGAGTTTATTTTAAAATGTAGATACCTGCCACATAAAGCTTCCATTAGAAATATTGTGAGGATGTGTGGAAAGAAGCATTAAAGTAACGCAATAGGCTGAGGTGTTTGCATTGGACATAGAATCACTGGTGAATGAGATTCTTATTTTGCATTGCAACAGCTCAATTGTTTCTTACACATGAGCTACACAGAGTGAGAGAAGAAAAGGAAATTCAAGACTCACCCAGGGATGGACAGTTCAAAAGCAAAGTTTAAATTTAAAGTGCTTGAAAGAAGAAACACTTGCCCTGACTTTTTGCTATGCTGCATATGTTCTTAAAGGATTCTTCTTCACTCAGATGATATTAAGGAGCATTTTCTACTGAGCTTGCATGGAACAATGGTGACTGAGTGAATGATTATGCTAATCATACAACCTTATTCTCAATAGGTATTACACAGCATAAATCCCAGCCTCCTTCTTGTTGAGAAAGAACTACTGAGAAAATGAATCACAGTCAACTATTGTTTGAAACACTACTTGTATTCTACATTTGAACTCTAAACCACTTTGAACTTGCATTAAAAAAAAGTATTTTCAAAATGCTTTTATGATTATTAATAGTTCTTAGCATATATTGTGCTTGTATATTAAACCTTGTTATTAAACCTAAACAAATTATGATAATGCAAATACACTACTGGACTACAAGTAGTTACAATACTTTAATCCTTCAGTGTGACACTGTAGAAGTGAAAAAAATGTTTTTGTTTTAGTGACTGCTTGGCTGCCAGAGTAGGATTCCATACCCCCAGGCATTTGAAATTCTGAAGAGAAAAATCTAAGATCAGAATATAAATGATATAGAAGATTCTAACAGATTTCCCCCTCCCCCCTCCCTTGGGAACAAGATTGAATAAGCAAGGCTAATGTTTTTTATAACAAAGACTACAAGTGTTTAGGATCCCAAGCCCATAGTGTGGGATCCAACAGAATCATGGTAGGTGAACTTTGATAAACAATATTAAATATCAGAGTGAACATCCATCAAAACCCAATCCTGCTATCTCATAAGGACCATCTGATACAATATCACCATGAAGGGTAAGTCATTGACCTGTGTTACCTTAAGTCTTCAATGTTTAAGAAGTGTTATTTTTTTCCTCTCTTTACAACTGGGCTTGAAGCTGTCTTCAGCCAATTCTTATCTAAAATTATTGGCATCATTAAATACGTTTAGAGTGCTCTCTGAGCACACTAACCTCAATTTGCTTATATTTAGACTAACTTGTAGCTGCTGAAGATTAACTTCCAACAAGCTTAACAAACAGTTCAAATTTGGTCATGGTATAGATAAGACCCAGCTAAAATAACATGAAAAACACTAAGATGAAGGCATATATAACACAGCATGGCCTTCTGATTTCCATTATAATGTACAATTTCTGGTATCTGCAACCAAAAACATAGTGTAAGTATTTGGGAATATGTCAAAAAAAGATTGCTTTGGACTGGGCTACTATACATGTGGGAAGAAGGTGTGTATGAGACTTAGTTGTCTACTCTAAAAACCAACCAGGTTCAGAACAAAGGAGGAGACATGAGTAGAACCTCTACACTATAGATATATATTCTCACTTAGCGTTCTGCTAGCTCTCTTCTTCCTCAGGCTGACACCAAACTCAGCAACATCCCCTCAGCATAACTTCAGCTTTTATTCTTCATCTGTTTGCTCTTCTCTGTCTTAAATCAGCCAAGTGGAACACACCACTGAGAGAGAGCTCAGCAAGCTTACACCCCCCCAATCTCTTCAAACTGACCAGCTTCTTGTTTCTTCTCTCAAACTGGTTGGTTTCAGGTTAATATAGGTCTAGCCTCACCCACCACCCCAACCATGATCACCTGAGGGCAGGTGGGGCCTCACACAGGTGGGCACAAACACACCTAGCAAGTTTCAAACCGAGTTACTGGGCTAATGATTGACACAGGAGTGGTATAGACAATTTTGTCCACCTCTTTTCTGAGGAGGAAGTACTGAATACTTACATCATTTTGAGAGAGTTGGGGTTGTTCAGTCTGGAGAAGAGAAGGCTCCGAGGGGACCTTCTTGTGCCCTTCCAGTTTCTTAAGGGGGCTACAAGAAAGCTGGGGAGGGACTTTTTAGGCTGTCAGGTAGTGGTAGGACTGGGGGGAATGGATCAAAACTAGAAGGTGGGGAGATTCAGATGAGACATTAGGAAGAAGTTCTTCCCCATCACCCCATCCCTGGAAATTTTTAAGGCCAAGCTGGATGGGGCTGTGAGCAACTGATCTAGTGGGAGGTGTCCCTGCCCATGGCAGGGGGGTTGGAACTAGATGATCTTTAAGGTCCCTTCCAACCCTGACAATTCTATGATTCTATGATTCTCTTATGGCCATCTAAACTCAAAAAGAGTATCCCTATATGAGCATCATTTTCACCAGTAGATGCTGTTTTCCAAGAGACATCATCTTTTCAAAAAGCTGAATATAAAGAATTTTTAGCTGACCAACTGTTATAAAGTATGCAGAATGCACAAAGCTTGAGTGAAATCAGTTCCTAGCCATTAACTCCCTAGTACACTTTAAGAATATTCTGTATTTCTATAAGTACAAATAACCTTTAGAAAAGTTGTATAAGGCTACTAAGAAGTCCTGTATCACTTCAAGCGATCTAATAGTATTATAGCTATCTAATGAATTTGAAATGGACCCATCTTGATTGCTAACCAATTACATAACAAAGAATAGGGGTTTTTTTCCTTATCTTTATTCCTTTTTTTCTTGTATGTTGACCTGATTCTAATAGATTTCTTAGATTAGATATTACTGCATGAGTATCCACTAATCTCTAATTAACATTTTTAAATCATTACATTTTGAATTAAACATGCATGAAGTCTAATCTCTGGAAGTGCAATGAGTATTACTTATTTAATGCAATTTCTGCTAATGAGTGTATTCTAAAGTTGTTTATCATCAGATATTTCACAGAAGAATGATTGAAATAAAGAAAAGTATATGGCAATATATTTTTGGAAGACATTTTAGCGGCAAATTGATTTTGTTTCTTGGGGTTTTTTTGGTTTGGTTTGGTTTTGGTTCTTTTTAAATAGTATTTTTCCTCTGATTTGGTTTAAAACCAACGTTAGCCCCAGTTTTAGCAATCTAGCAGTTCATCCAAAGAGCTCAGTATGATAAAGGCCAGTAGACCTCTATCTGCAATACAGGTGATGTGACACCCATCTACAAGAAGGTCCAAAGGGAGGATCTGGGGAACTACAGACCTGTCAGTCTGACCTCAGTGCCAAGGAAGGTTATGGAGCAGATCATCTTGAGTGCCATCACTCAGCACATGCACAGACCTGATATCCTTTTATGACAAGAGGACCCTCCAACAGATGAGGAAAAGGCTGTGGACGTTGTTTACCTGGACTTCAGAGAAGCCTTCAACACTATTTCCCACAGCATTCTCCTAAGAAAGAAGTTTTTCCTTATGTTTAGGTGGAACTTCCCGTGTTCCATTTTGTGCCTGTTGCCCCTTGTTCTGTTGTTGGGCACTACTGAAGACAGACAGGCCCCATCCTCTTGACTCACACCCTTTATATATTTATAAGCATTGATATGATCCCCTTTCAGTCTTTTCTTCAGGCTAAACAGATACAGGTTTCTCAGTCTTTCCTCATAAGAAAGGATCCTGTGTATTATTGCAAAGATTCCTATAGAATGATGGTAGCAGCTCTCACAATCCAAACTCTATCATAATCACTTTGAAACTATTTGAGTTTTCTAACGAGCAACATGAAAGAATTGGAGGTTCTGATTTAAAATACCAATTGCAAGAGCTGAGCTTGCCATCTGGTGCAGAGAAGTTCTCAGTGCTCTTTGGTTCATGATGCCACCAGGCAGTAGTACTGAACAGAGGAGAAATACCACTGCATCACTCAGGCAATACTCATTCCTCATTAAGCCACTTCCCAGATGGTGCAGCAGAACACTGGCTGTCCTGTCCCACTCCTCTCCCATGAAATGCTATTTATGTCTTCCTGGTGATGCTTGCAATCACCACTATCACCCAGTGCAATGATCTTAACCACAGCTAAAGACTTTTTCCATATGCTTTCCAGAGGCAGGATTACTTGGAAATCTGCAAATTATGAATTTTTGGGTTTCAATGTTAGAAGAAAGAAACCTGAATTAACATTCATGTCTAACCCTAGGGAGGAAATAAGAGTTGGCTTTACAAATCTTTCAGAAATGTAAATGAACAACAGGCTCCCAAAAACTGTCAGTTACAGAGCATGACATGATTAGGAAGGAACAGTTTTCCAGCTTTAGTGTTGCCCAAAAGCAACAAGCAATTTTGTCCATTTGCTTAGTTTTAGAAGCATTTCTCTTCCAGTTTTGGAGGACATTTAAGCAAGTCCTCAGATCCCTCTCTGAAAGCTCTGCCTAGTTCTTCGCAAGCCCCTGGGGCAGCCTTTTTACAAGCTTGTGGACTCAAAATCAAAAAATAAGACTAGAAGACTAGCAAGACAGATCTCTTAAGAGAAAACTTTCTATACCAGAAGGGAAGATAGCTAGCAACAGTTCACCTCTAAAGCCCTGTATATCTTGGGAGAACTAATGCACCCAGAAAATTAATACAAACCTTTACCTTTGTCTCCGTTTAGGGCTCGGGGCAACCCCCACGGAGCAGAATTAGTTTCACCCCTCTCCCCCCTCCCCTCTTCCCTCCCAGGGGAGGAAGAAAGGCCTCGCACAAAATTGGAAAATTAAGATTCCAACTTTTAACAGGGAGTAACACAAGGGATATCAAAGGAAGGGAAATATACAGAGGTAACAAGGGAAGGTATATATACAAATATATACAACACCGATCCTCGGATGCCACTGGATTTCTCCCGAGCCACGTGGAGTTGTAGCAGCCACAGAGCCGTCCGGAGCCAGCAGCAATCCCAGCGAGGAGGGGGCGAGCGGAACTTCCTGTGTCCTTTATATAGAGTGTGGCAGGAAGGGGGGGGGAATAGCCGCTCCGCCTGTCCCCCCCTTTCCCCAAACCTTAAACCACCACAACCTTACTTCTGCTTTTAGAACCTCCAACACTTACTTGGAACCTCCAACACTTGTCCCTTTAACAGGGAAAAGGCTGTACAGGACAGTGTGAGACCCACTCTTCTTTTTATTGTGATAAAAAGGAATGTCAGCTCATAAAAAAAAAAAAAAAAAAAAGCTACTTGAGATCTGATCTACTGCAGTGATCATACATCTGCTCATAGTTGAGACCTTAAGTGACACTTCCAATTACTCTATGAAGTATAAATCCCCCGAGGATTTTCACCTCTTCCTCTTACTTCAGTAAATAAAATAACATAAACTATAGCTGGCTTTTCATTATTTGGGCTGACAAGTGGGAATAATCCAGACAGAGCAAGAACAGGTAATACAAAGCATGTATAAAATAGCTAAAATATTTTAGGTTTACTCTTGAAAACACAGACTTAAAGACAAACAAAAGCCAAATACCATTGAATGTCCAAAAGATACTATTTCTCATTACACTGTGCATGCTGTCCAGGCTACACACTCAGGACTCTTGACTCTTTGGAAATGGGTAAGCAGCAATCAACATTATTTTCTTTAAGAAGAAAATTAAAATTAATTGGGGTCAAGGGCAGAATGGGCTGGCAGCATAAGGAGTATTCAAAATTGCTGTAATCACTTTCAACAACACAAAAAAAAAAAAAAAAAAAAGGATGAAACAAACCCAGAGCTGTGGTTCTTAATGTTCTTCTAGAAGAGCCAGCAAACTTTGTCAGGATGGCTCTGAAGAAAAGTAAGAGCAAGTTCCCCAAAGACTAAATATCCTTAAACTTAAAAAATAAAAATAAAAATCCCAACAACCCCTCCCCACATTTTATTATTTTATCAGAGTATAAAAAATATTTAGACTTTTATGCAAAATCTTGATCAATCTTGATTTACAAGACACTGAGAATAGAGACAAATTCTTTGCTTCTGAGTTATGAGATGCTAGCAAACATTTTTAAGGGAGAAACAGGACAAAAGAAACAGAAGAGAAAAGTGATGGTTTACCACCCAAAGTTATACATTTTAGTTTCATAAATATCACTTATTCTCAGACTGTTAGTACATAAATTAATTACAAAGTATGTGTATCTCTAGTATTGGATGCTTGAACAAAATTTCTTGCTTTGCTGACAAAGTACACAAAATAAATACACCACAAAGAAGCTTTAAGATACCTAGCTAAAAAAGTTAATGAGAGCTATCTGCAGTGAGCAGGGACAGCACAGGGTGGGTTTGCTTCTTAGAAAGGACAAGGACACTGAAAATTGCACTTTTCTTTTCTTCATTCCTGCTTGTTTCTCATTTATGCCACAAGAGCTGTGATCCTTTCCAATATGTTACTTTTTTTTTATTGAAGAAAGCACAAAGGACTGAAGAAAAACCACATTTTTCCCTTCAGGTAGCACCAAAATATAACACTGGTGTAATATTGACTTGATTGAAGTCCATAGAAAAATTCCTATTTACTATAAGATATATTTACTATATACTTCAAGGAGATGAGCAGTGGATCTGTGGTTTTGAACGTCCACACTATTTGCCATCCAAAAGTTTATAAAATGTCATGGCTAAATGACTGGTTAAAACTTGCTGGTGTGTGCCAGACCCACCCATCCACGTTCTGCAAGCTCTACTTTGTAAAGCAGACCAGACCTTCACTGAGCCTCTTCTCCTAGAATAGTGGGAAGAGTATGGGAAGGTAGGAAGAGAAGGGTTCCTTTACACTCATGTTGTGGTTTAAGGTTTG
>VYZX01015337.1:0-75965 GCA_013401335.1 Brachypteracias leptosomus
CTGTGAGCAACCTGCTCTAGTGATGAGAGGAGAGCAGTAGATCTCCACAGAGATCTTGGAGCCCTTGGTGCAACTCAAAGCTCCTCTCACAGAAGATATGTACTTTGTGGAGGAAGGTTTCTCTTCCACAGTTTGAGCTTTTCCGTAACATATGGGTAGGTAGGAAGAGTTTGCCAAATGTGTGATAGTTACATAAAACATGCAACATCTGACAGATATGAAGAGGTTTATAATAAATAATTCCTTTGCCCTCCCTCTCCAAAACAGCTAAACAAAGTGAGAATACAAAGTCCACCAGATTTTCTTCCCTGTTCATGAGATCCCCGGTGTTGGTGTGGAACCTCTGGCCATGAGTGTGGTCTGACAATGGCTGGATCTCTTGGAGACCTTTCTGCTAGACAAGTATTGTGCTATTTCCAATTACAGTGTTCATTTTGTTTTGCTATTAATACTTGTGTATATATGGAAGATTATTTCCCATATCTCATGTCCATTTCCAGTTCTGCATCTGCTATAACCCAGAGATGCCTGAAGGTCTCAGATTTTTTGGTCTCCTTTCTCCCTTTTCTGTCTCCCCCCTTTTTAAAGCTGGACCAGCTTTCTGAAGGATAAAGTGGAATTATAAAAAGAAGTAGAGTTGTATTTAGGAGCTGGGAATTATTTTGCTTTACTGGAAATATTTAGCCAAGTTGTTGGTTGGGAAGTATTTTCATGAGAACTGCTTGAGCTAAAAGTTACTGAGACAAAATTCCATAAAAATAACTGTGAACTCCAGTTTATAACAAAGTCATTGTTGGCAGCCTTGAGTTTAAAAAACTTTCCAAAGCAGCAAGAGAGGAGGAGTGGATCAAAGTGATCTGGGTTTGCTTTGGCAATTGAAACAAGAAGCTAATATTTGGATTTGAACCCCACTGTGACCAGTTCATTTCCATTCAGTTTTTACTCCGTAGCCCTGCAAAGAATGACACTGAGGAACAGAGAGGATGGGAAGAGACACTTTTTTTTCCTCTCTCTTTTTAAAATTGGTTCCACAGGATGGAAATTTGGCAAGGGCCACGGAAACTGAGCAGATCTGTTAACAGAGCTCTCTGCCTCTCCAGATAATGAAACCAGCAAGAAAGCTCCAAGAAAGAGAGATTTTAATGATGAAGCCACACTTCGGTGAAGTTTTTCTTTGTGCATTTCTTGGTCTTTTTAACTTGTTGGTAAACTAGTTTTTGGGGTGAGATGTGCTGTCAATGGAGGGGAACAGCACTGGTCTTGTGCCCAGTGCTCTTCAGAGCTTCTGGCCACCATTCAGAGGGAGACAGAGTCTGGAAGTGGTGGTACCAAAGAAGCTGAAGGTGTTAGAGATGCTGCTGGGATAAATGTTGGGACAGAACTTGGGTGAGAGGAGTCATCACAGGTTTCAAATGTAAATTAAAGGGTTGGGCTGTGAGTACTGTTAAGGCAGGAACACAGGGGAGTGAGTGGAACCAGTTTGCCAACACTAACTCCTACAAATCATTGTCAGATCTCAGAATTGGGGTGGGTGTACCCATGCCCTCTGTGCTGTGCTAGCAGGAAACAGCCACGATGGAAGGACACAGCTCCCTGCACCATTAACTTGATGGCCAGCAAGAACGAGCCTATGGAGGGATGGAAATGAGTCTATTAATCTGGTAAAGAGTAGTAGAAATTTGCCTGAGAGCAAGGAGGAGACCTGGGAGAAGCTCTAACTTGCTAACTCAGGACATTTTCTGGTGCTGTGCCATTGCTGGCAGCCCCACACATCTGGCAAACAGCAGGAAAATATTTGAAATTTTTAAGATATTTGCTTACTTTTTGTTCCCCAGCTTAAAAAATGTTAGAAAAATTAATCAAGGCTTGTCTTCACTGAAGAGTTGCAGGAGGAGAAATTGTTGTTATTGCACTGGTGCCACTTCTTAGTCAAACGTGGAGCCGCAAATGGAACCTTAAATTCCCTGGATGTTTGGCTGCAGAATAAACAAATACTTATGGGTCTTTTTTATCTGGTTTTTTTTTTTTAAAAAAAGGCAGAAATTGTTGTTCCTTTGTTTTGTAACATCTTGTCTGCAAGATGCAGAATTAGTCTATTGCAAGGATAAAATCTACTTCATAACACAATATCTACAAATGTGTTACTTACCTGGATGGATACAAGTTCTGTGGGAAGAGTCAATTTTTCTTTTACTATGGGAAATGCCACTTTTGAAAGTCACTAAAGCCCTTTGAGGGAGTGAGTGTGTAAATGAAGAAAAAGATCTGGGTGGTGTTCAGAGGTCTTAGGTGATGTTCTTTACCTTCCTTTACCAGAAGGAAGCCAAGCAGCTGTGTGTGAAGGAGCAGGGTTGTGTCATGGACTAATATGTGGGTAAAAGATAGGAAAAATAAGGGAATAATGTCAAGGGTTAGGGCTGGACTGGCCACTAGACAAGTGACAGATGCTGTTAACCCCTATCCTTTCCTAAATGGGAATTAAGGGAGAGAGAGGGCAGGGTAAAATTCAGTGCAGACAAATGGAAAGTGATCTACATGGGGAAAAGTAACTGTAATTCCCCTAAAGCATGATGAGCTGCGAGCTGCCTGCTCCTGTGAGTGAGGCAGTTACCAGGTTATGATAAACAGCAAGGTGAAACTGGAGCTCACTGCTCTGCCCTGATCAGAAAAGCAAATCAAATGCTGAGAAATGGTAATAGAGGAATGGAGGATCAAACAGAGGCCATCCTGCAGCTCAGGTCCCCTCAGCTCAGAAACACTGCAGTAGGATGGGATAAATGTGGAGGAAGCAGCAGTCATAAGAGATATGGAAAGGTTTGTGGACAAAGAAAACTCTTGTCCTGGAAAGAAGAGGTGTTGGAGGATATTCTTGAGGTCTGCAATATTGTGATGCACAGGTTGAGTTGTTCACGGGCTCTTCCAACACAAGTCCTAAGGGTTATCAAGTAAAGTAAGGGTATAAGTCAACAGAAGAGAGGTGGGTCTTAAAGAATATTGTGTTTGTTGAAAGTTTCCATGGGTCAACTTTCTCACTCCACATGCTCAAAAAAACCCCTGATTTTTGCTGTAATTGTGTGTATGATGTAACAGGTGGGTGCACTTTGAAACATCAGTGTAGGTAACCATCACAAGCCTGTAAGGAAAAGTGAGATAAGCTCATTTAGCTGAATTAAGTGACCTCTCTATGCATAAAAATATTAGAGTCCATTTTTAATGTGTGAGGAAGCCTTTTTGGTTTTCCTTCCTTAGTCTTCCAGCTTCTTCAATTGCTTAAGCATACAATACCTTTACTTAGATGTTAACAAGCAGGCTTGGATTTAGTTTCTAGTGAATGTCTCCCCTAGAAACTCTTGGTGTGTTTGAGAACTTCAGTTGTGCACGTAGGATAAATACTCTTAAATTATAGTGGTTTTGTTGGTAGCCCAGGATTCTCAGTAGGACTGGATGTGTTCAAGACTAGGTTGGATGGGGCTTTGCACAACCAGGTCTAGTGGAAGGTGTTCTTGCTCATGGCAGGGTCTTGGAATTAGATGATCTTTAAGGTCCCTTCAAACCAAACCATTCAATAATTCTATGGGATTGTTGTTGCAGAAGGTGCAATTGTGCTTTAGCCCTCAAACAAACAAACAAATTTTTCCTAATGTCCATCCAACCTAAACCTCCCTTGATGCAAGCTGAGCCCGTTTCCTCTTGTCCTATCACTTGTTACTTGGGAGAAGAGACCAGCACCCACCTCTACAACTTCTTTAAGGCAGTTGTAGAGAGCACGAAGGTCTCCCCTGAGGCCTCCTTTTCTCCAGGTCCCTCAGCTGCTCCTCACAAGACTTGTTCTCCAGGCCCTTCATGAGCTTCATTGCCCTTCTCTGAAACTGCTCCAGCCCCTCAATGTCCTTCTTGTAGTGAGATGCCCAAAACTGAACCCAGTGCTAGAGGGTGACACATCTTGAGATGATCCTGAAGCCAGCTGCAGAGAAAGCAGGAATACCAGAGTTTAATGGGAGCCCAGGTTTCCTGGTGGTAACTTGTTGTGCTAACAGCAGATTCGTTTGTTTCCTAATTAATCAGAAAGAGTGTTCTTTTTATTTCAGCCATCTGGTGGAGAGCATGTTGTTTAGCTTCTTGCTCCTGCAAATTAGAGCTACACAGGAAAAAGGATGTTTCAACTTCTGGGTATAGCTTGTTTTTCTGGGTTGAGTCAGTGCAGAGCACGTTAAACCCTCCAGCACTCAGCTCCAAAGTTCATCTCTCCAGGGCTGCACACATTTAACTTACTTTTCCTGAAAAGACAAGATGATGATATTGATGGTTTAACTGCTTATTATTACTTGTTTGATCCTATGAAATCAATTGTCAGAAGCAAAATTTCCTTAGTGAACTGCAGAACTGTTCCAGGATACCAAATCTGTAGAGAACATTCAACGTCGCTTCTACATTTCTCTGGATTCCCGTCAAAAACATATTGCCTGTCACACAATTTGTCTTTGAGTGTGCCATTAACTTGCTAACTCCTCACAAGGATCTTAAAACATTGCTTTGTTGTTGTTGTTGTCTCCAGCAACCCCTTCAGCACAGCATTCTCTGGAAGCTAGATTGTTCTGGTGGAATTTTTTCCAAGGAGCAGTCTGTCCCTCTGCGATGTTTACTGTATTTCTGCCTCGCAGCCAGCAGATTTGAGTACAAACTTGCCCGGGGGTGGCCTTGTCCTATTTTCCTCTTAGATGGTTCTGGCATTTATAGAGCTTGGGAGATCGTGCTTCCGAATTTTCCAGTCTGAGGAGCTCGAGCCAAAACAGCAGGGGAGAGAGCAAACCTGTACGTTGTTTGGCTCCCGGCAGCTGGGCCTGTTTTTCCTTTGACCTAAAGCAATGGCAGATTTTCTGGGCTTGTGTGTGGAGGAGGGGGAAGTGGAGAAGAGGAAAGATACATGAGGAAAACTCTGCTTTGAAAAAACAAACCTGTTTTTTTATTTCCTTCCCCCGCAATCTCTTTTTTCTCCCCCCTAAGAAAGGTGACTCCATCACCTCCAAGCTACTCTGTGGTATTTTCTTTCTTTGAGTTAGTTTGTGAATGATTCTTAATGAGAAAAACAACTGCAGTTGTTTTTAAAATTGTATTTTAACATTGCATTAATATTTTGAGCAAAAAGCTTTTAATGTCATAGCATTTGCAGAAAGGGCTTTAAATGAGAGGACCAGCTCCTTGGCAGTTTTTAGGGACATTTGAGAGCTTCCCACCAACCTGTGTTTTCTCCTTATGGCTCAGTGAAAGAAAATCTTTCCAGGCAGGAGCCTCTGCTGGGGAATGAGCTTTGATGAATGTGGGAATATCTGAAATACCCCCCAGATATGGGTGGCTCAGAGGACATAACAACCCTTTGGCTTTGGCCTTGTGCTTGGGGTGCCTTTGTTGTCTGGAGACACTGTCTCTGCAGTCATCCCCTCTACCTGAGGTTTCCTGTGGAAATAAACTTCACTGGTGCTGCCTTTTACATGTCTGATCTTACATTTATCAGCACGTTTCAGTTAAGGTTTGCATTTATGTAACAAAAATACTATTTGTGCCATAGAGTGAGTTTATCCCTAGAGGAATGGTTTGTCATGTGGGTGTTGGAATCCCAAGCTGATGAATTCCAGGAGCACAGGAGAGGCTCCTAAAAAGTTTGTGAGAACAGCAATGAGTACCTGTTGGAAGAGGAACACAAATGAACGTGTGCCAAGCATTTCCAAGGGACTCACAGGGATTAAACCAAGCTAAAAACCATCATGTCTCTAAAGATTGAGAAGATTCCTGCTTGTATCTCTACACTAGTATGGGGCAAACAGGTGACAGATCCTGAGCCTCCTCAGCTGAGCATAAAGGGAAAGAAAGAAAAAAAAATTCATCTTTCTCCATGTTTTTTCCCTTTATATTGCTTATTTCATTGTTTTTCCTTATGGATCTTCACGATGACTGTTGTAGGAGAAACTCTGGTTTCTGCTGTAGCTCTGGCAAGAGGTGATAGCACAGAAGCCACGGAGCTGCTCCTTCTGTGAGGGAGCTGGGTACCAACTTCATGCCTCAAATGCTCATCTAGAATAAGAATTTCCTTAATTGGCAACTTTGATGGATTTTCCTCTCCTCCATTTGTCCCCATTTGCAGCCCCCTGAGTCCATCCATGATATGCCTAACTCACGTTTCATCCTAAAGGGAAGATTTTTTGGCCCTGCAAATGGATGGAAGAAGCAAGGGGAACATTAGAGCAGACACATGGGAAGATCCCACAGGAATGTGTCCAGATGGATCTTGAGAGTCTCCAGAGAAGGAGACTCCACAACCTCCCTGGGCAGCCTGTATTTGTTTTCCCCTCTTTGTCCCATTCCACAGGTTGCAGGGTGAGGCTTTCATTGCTTCCTAGATGAATTTGTTACCTGACTGAAACACCTTCTCCTTTGCAAGCTTCTTCCTTTGTTCATAGGGAGACTGTTTCAATTAGATACATTAAAAAAAAAAAAGAAGAAAAAGTAATTTATTCTGAGGTGTTAATTTATCTCCTTGCCCTTAATAATCACCTCTTTTCAGTACTGGGTTTCTTCATCTTAACATGAACTTTTTCTGCTTTTTATTGCCCTTTGTTCTACAAATCCCAATCACAGAATCACAGAATGTTGGGGATTGGAAGGGACCTTGAAAGATCATCTAGTCCAATCCCCCAATGAGCTGTAGTGAATTCTTGTTTTCATATCTTCCCCTTTTTTCAGTGATTGTCCAAACTCTGAAGGCCAAGCACAGACAAAGGACCCTCAGACTTGTGTTGGATGTTCTCTCTTGGACCTCAGTGCTGCTCCTCATCTCAGTTGTGTCACTATATGTCATCATTCCTGTCTTTTCTCTTTTGATTTTTAATAGTTACCCTTAGAAATAGATTTCCATCCCATGTTAAACTTACTCAAGGAGGCTATAATCATGATTTACTAATTTCTCTCTTTTTTAGTGTTCTGAGGAACATCTTCCTTAACATGAAGTAGCAGATCTAGTGGACTCTTTGCTGGTGCTGATCACTGCACAACCAAGTGCCCTTGGAAGCCTTGAGCTGCCCATAAGAACAATGCTGGCTTTTAATTTAATAATGGAGGAATTGGAATATAAAATGATTCTTTAAGTCTAAAATAGGATAGAATCATACTCCTTATTAGACAAATCCTAATTACATGATACATCAGTGGTTTAACATTTAGTCTCATCTATTGCTTTGCATGCAGGTGAGCCCTTTAGATGCAGTTATTATTAGGAAAAAGCCTTGGGTATTTTTAGAGTATTTTGAAAGGAATTACTAATTTGTTGTGGCTTTAAAATACCTTTATATTCTTTATATATTCTATATTCTTTACATATATATTCTACATATATATATACACACATATAGAATATAGAAGAAGAATATAGAATATATATTTTTTCCCCTTTAATTAAAAGGTTGTATATTCCTTCTGTAAATGTACTTTTTTTTTTCCTCAAGATGCAGCATACCTGAATCTCTTGCCTTTTTAAAAAGCACTTTTAAAAGTACTTCTGGATGATGAAGGGCAAGCCCAGCACCCAAAGAATGGTTCTGTCTGTTGGGGTAAAGGTTATTTATCGTTACATACGATATATGCAAAAACTGGTGGATGCAAAGTTATTTGTAAATAGAGGCTTGGCAAAGCTCCTCTGGAATTCGGAGAGGGTTTTCCAGCTCGACTTAGTCATTTTTTCCCAAATGTCTTGGCATAACCCATCACTCAGGAGTGACATATGGTGGAAACATGCTCTGAGGGACAAGGCTCCCGGATGGCGCACAGCACCACACAAGATAGACAGATGGTGGCTTATTCAACCTTGGAAAAAGTTTAATCCTACATCTTGGCACGGCGGGCTGGGGGCTGAGAGAGGCACACACATGCCTGGGAAATCATAGGCAAAAAGCTTTTGTGAGGTTGCTTGCTATGGCTGGAAGAACTAGAAGGATTGGGCTGATATTACACAGCATGAGCATCTGCAAAAGGGTGTGTTCAATGTGATGCCCTGAAAAAGTGTTCCCTGGAAAAGTGGGAGTCCCAGAGTTAGCAGAGAATAAAGTTTGCTGGACTTTCACAGCTGTTTCTAGGCTAAAACATGTTTATTTGTCAAAGCTGTTGAGTGCTTCACTTATCCACCAATAGCTAGTGATTAATTGGTCTAGTAGGAGAAAGGATATTTTATGTTTTTGGTGGTTTTACTTATGTTTCTGTTGGGTTTGTGAAGTTTATTGGCACTTTACAGCAACTGCAATATTCCTGTTAGTAAGTTCAAAGAGAAAGTTAAAGAGAGACATTAAATTTAAATTTTAGCAGAAAGTGCAAACTGTACTTTTAGTTGTGTTTTTTGAAAGAAGCAGAACATCAGGCCTTTCACTCCACTGTCTGTGTTTGAGACAATGGAGAGAGAGACAGAAATCTGACATGGAAAAATGAATCCTTGCTGTGGCTTGTTGAGATACCCATGGAAGAACAAAATCTGCTTTGAATTCTTTCTGGAAACCCAGTAGTGATTGATTGATTGATTAATCTCTGCAGTCAGTGTCGTGCTTGGAAAGGATTTTGAAAATACTGAGAATGTGAAGGATTGCCTGACAAACTTTTTTCCTCTGTTCTCTTGTAGATCACACTCAATATTCACAACTAGAAGGAAAAGGAAGAATCTCCTGACTCTCTGGACTTCAAGGATATCATTATGTTGGATTGGATGAGTTTAAACTAGACAAGACTTTCCTGAAACACTTCCAGAAAGGTAAATGTATTTCAAACAAACCAATCTTTTGCCAATGGAGGAATACTTTGGTCAAATTGATCTCATGCCAGGAACATTTCAGCCACACCACACCACAACATCATGATTTTTTGGATATATACTTTATAGCAATTATATATATGTCTGCATTGATGTGTGTGTATAGATATATGTCCCTATACATAGCTATAGCTAAACCTTGCTAGTTATTTTCAGCTGTTGGAAGAGTTTTATTTGTTAGCCCTGGTATTTTCTTGTGGAAATATCTTGTTTTTAAGGAGTTCTCATGGATGAGAGAGATGGGGAAGGATAAGGAGAGAAGTGATGTGCCCAGAGCAGGCAGCATATTGATAATTATTTGCCTGCATCTGGAAGACCCAGTTAATGTTTTGGTTCTACCTAATGAGAAAAATTACTTGACAATGAGATCCTAACCCCTGAACTATCAAGTCAAAAGGCTCATTCAGCATTGAGTGACACACACTTGTGAAATGTGGTGTGGTAGGAGAGAGAGAGCTGCAGAGAGAGAGAGACTAAGTCAGTAACATGTTGTTTTATACACTGAAGAAGTAAGAGATGTCACATTCTTGCTTTCAGCTGAGGGTGCTCTTGTGTAATGTAAAGATCTGCTTACTTTGGGTCTAGTAAAAACAAACATTGACTCTTCTTTCAGGTACTAACTTTCTTGTCACCCTTCTGTGTGAGAAATGGTGGCCATGCCATAGCCAAACCTGTAATTACTGCACAACTAGTGTACTCTTCCCAAATTCTTTTTTTTTTCCCATCTTCTATAACTAATAATTATAGGACTAAGTCAATAAAAAATTTAGTAACTAGATTTTGAGACCAAATCCACAGTCAGCAAAATAGGACAGGCATCACATTACTCTCTGCCTAGACCCTTCAGGAGTTTCTTACACCCCACAGAGGAGGAGTGAGTGTTCTGGTGGGCCCTCCAGCCCCCTCTGCCAGGGTCCTGCCTTGCATGCCACCAAGCACGCCTGTGGGCCCTCCAAACATCATTTATTTGTGAGCAAGACAGCTGCAATCTGGTGAGATGCTTAAAACTCTGCACATCCACAGCTGACACCTTTTTGACCCAGATCTGAAGTTCAGGCTCGGAGATACTTGGGTCCCTTGGAATTTTAAGTCATGCTTCATAGAATTGCTGTTTTTATAATTTATAGGCTGAGCGTGATCGTCTCGATTGAATCAGTGTGTGTGAATGAGCCATCTGCTGTCAGGGCTGAGCCTGGGATCTCCCTGCCCAGGGACACTGGAGGTCACTAAACCAGTCAGGTGGGAATGGGGCAAGGTAATAACATGGCTCTGTCCATTTTCTTCAGCCTACTGGTAGTAATGACATTTGGAGGGTTGAAATGGAGAACGAGAAGTTGTGATAGAGGTTTGGAGACTCTGAAGACAGATGTGGAAGGTTTGGATGTTTGAGGGGAACAGAGGCTGGCTTTTAGATTTGAGTTAATTATGGAACTAGATGGAGAAACTGCACAGGAGAGGAGCAGCTTTCAGGGTTTAGAAGACAAGCTGCATGTAGTAGGGATTTTTTTTTTTTAGAGGGCTCTGATCCTTAGGTCACTGACCCAAGAGTGGTAAGGAAACCCAGATATAAAATGCGCAGAGTCTTGTTCTATTTTGTCTAGACTTGCAAACATTGTGCACTTCCCAAGTGGAGAGTGATTGGGTGTTTTGGAACTCATACAAAGCTTGTGCATGTTTTGCTTCAACCACTGAATATCCTGGAAACCAGCATCCCTGCAAGGTTAGAGCCTTGTGTTAAACATGCTGTCAAATGTGGGCAGGATCTGGGTTAGTGCTAACGATGGGATCCTCTGTCAGCCTAGAACTGTAGAATTGTTCTGGTTGGAAAAGACCTTTAAGATCATTGAGTCCAACCATTAACCCAGCACTGCCAGGGCACCACTAAACCATATCCCTGAGTACCACATCTACACAGCTTTTAAATCTCTGCAGGGATGGGGACTCCACCAGGCAGCTTGTTCCAGGCCTTGACAGCCCATTCCATGAAGAAATTTTTCCTAATATCCAACCCAAACCTCCCCTGGTGCAACATGAGGCTGTTTCCACTCCTCCTGTTGCTTGTTCCTTGGGAGAAGAGACTGACCCCACCTTGTTCCAACCTCCTTTCAAGGAGTTGTAGAGATCAAGGTGGTCTCCCCTGAGCCTCCTTTTCTCCAGGCTCAACACCCCCAGATCCCTTAGCTGCTCCTCACCAGACTGATTGCTGGGGGGCTGCTGAGAGGGCCTCTGAACTTAAGACTGAGCTCATACTTAAAAAATCAGGACTAAGACATCTTGCTGCACACCTCATGGAATACATTTAGTCTTTATTTCACAGAATCACAGAGTGGTAGGGTTGGAAAACAATTTAAACGTCCTCATTTATTTGGTAATCTGGTTATAAGAAAATAAGAGGTTGTAATTGTCTTCTATCCTTTTTTTTTCCTGTTTTGTTGGGAGGTTTTTTTCAGTATTAATTCCTATTTCAGTATTTAATCTCCCTTCTTTCCTCCTGTAAAAAACCCTGATTTCAAAGTGTTTCCCTGCAGAGCTGATGTAACCCCAGGTAGTTTGTGTGACGTGCTCTGGACCTGAGGCACCTCCCTAAAATCTGAGATGCAGGTAAAGCTGCAAATGGCAGCGATCACTTCTGAGCTGCCTCCCCCCCTTTGTTCCCTCTCCCTCCCCCTCTGGCTTGTGCTCACTTGCTCTCTCTTTAGTATAACACAGTTGAACAGCAGTGAAGTGTAAAATGTGCTTTTGCCAAGGTCAGTTTCTTGTGATTACTCGCCTGTGGCAACTTCTGCCAGTTGCAACAGACTGAGTCTCAGCAGTCCACAAAGTCACACTGGTGCCTCTGCAGAGGACACCCAGAGTAGGTTAGAGGAGCCGTGGTCTGGAGGAGATCACAACATTGCTGAGTTTCAGCAGCTTTATTTAACTCTTCCCCTCTAGCTTGCCTCCGTGGTTTGGAGTCTGCTCCATGGGGCACTGGCTTGTCCTGCTCTGAAGGCCCTTGAGGAGGATTTTGCACAGATGAAGTTCTTGTTGTTTGAGGTTGTTTCTTTTCTTAGAGTGGATTGCTCAAATTTCAGGAATTATTTGTAAATGAAAGTTCTGGGAGGATCTTGTGGCCTACCAGTACCTAAAAGGGGCCTGCAAGAAGGCTGGGAGGGACTTTTTCGAAGGCCTGTAGTGACAGGACAAGGGGTAATGGGTTCAAACTGGAAGAGGGGAGATTTAGATTGGAAATTAGGAGGAAATTCTTCACTCTGAAGGTGGTGAGACACTGGCCCAGGGAGGTTGTGGATGCTCCATCCCTGGAGGTGTTCAGGGCCTTGAGCAACGTGGTCTAGTGGGAGGTGTCCCTGCCATGGCAGGGGGGTTGGAACTAGATGATCTTTGAGGTCCCTTCCAACCCAAACCATTCTATGATTTATGAAGATAAGATAAAACAAAGCATCATAGATGCACACATCTTCTAAATATTATATATATTTTTATTGGGGTTGGCTTGCTTTTGGGGAAAGTCCTATCAAATACTGCTCTATGGACATTGACAGGAGAGAAGTTGTAAGAAGTATTATAGAAAAGTTTAGGAAGTAGTGTTTTAAAGCAAGAACTTAAAAGATAGTGACACACAGTCTTTGTACTGCCTTTAAAAATGTTGTGTACACTCATAATAATCAAGTAATTTTCTGTTTAGAAACAGAAAAAAGATGTCAGCTGCTGTGACTGGAAAATGAATGTGAGATTCAAGAACATCTGGTTTAGGAGATAAGACAGAGTGTGACCAGCAGGTCAAGGGAGGTTCTTCTCCCCCTCTACTCTGCCCTAGTGAGGCCACCTCTGGAGTATTGTGTCCAGTTCTGGGCTCCCCAGTTCAAGAGAGACAAAGAACTACTGGAGAGAGTCCAGCAGAGGCTACATAGATGCTGAGGGGACTGGAGCATCTCTGTGATGAGGAAAGGCTGAGAGCCCTGGGGCTGGTGAGCTGGAGAAGAGAAGCCTGAGAGGGGATCTGATCAATGCTGATTGATAGCTGAAGGGCCCACAGGTGTCAAGAGGATGGGGCCAGACTCTTGTCAGTGGTGCCCAGTGACAGGACAAGGGGCAATGGGCACAAACTGGAACCCAGGAGATTCTTTGGGGTGAGAGTGTTGGAGCCTGGCCCAGGCTGCCAAGAGAGATCTCTTCTCTGCAGCGATTCCAAAGGTGCCTGGACACAATCCTGGGCCCCCTGCTCTGGGTGAGCTGCTGGAGCAGGGGGGTTGGACCAGATGATCTCCAGAGGTCCCTTCCAACCCCACCATTCTGTAAGACATCTTGAATAACTGATAGTTCTGTAAGAAGCATTTAGCTCTTGAGCTGTGTGATAGTGACTTGGAGGTTACGTGTCCTTCACTGCTGACAAGTAGAGAGGCAATAAGAAATCTCAGTGTTCAGCTGAAGGGCTAGAGCTGAACTTTGGTGACCTTTGAAATTCAGTGCAAATGTCATTCCTGAAAATTGATTATGCATTTGATTCATTTTGAAACTATGTGTTGCTGTATTAAACATTGCTCTCATGTTTGGTTTGGAGTGATTCCTGAGCTTGAGTTAAATAACGGGTCAACAGTTGAGTCTTGATCCTGGGAACACCCTTGCACAAAGCACAGGAGAACATTCCCGTTGTGTTCAGTGGAGCTCCCACCAAAACATGGTGAGGAGTCAGAAGTCAAGTTATCTGAAGCACTTCATGAAGGATACATCCTGAATTTTCTGTTTGATCTTGCGTCCAGGCTTACAAGAAGTATTTTTATTGAGGAATATGTTGCTTGTTGCTTTTTTTTTGCCTGTCTGGAAGACAATGAAATTAAATCTTCTGTTCAAGTTCACTCTGAGGGTGGTGAGACACTGGCACAGGTCACCCAGTGAAGTTGTGGATGCTCCATCGCTGATGTGTTCAAGGCCAGGTTGAATGGGGCCTTGAGCAACGTGGTCTAGTGGGAGGTGTCCCTGCCATGGCAGGGGGGTTGGAACTAGATGATCTTTGAGGTCCCTTCCAACCCAAACCATTCTATGATTCTATGAAGTATGGGTTTTTGTAGCCTATATGATTCTATTTTTGTTTCAGCCCCTGTTCCTTTGCTTTTAATAACATTTATATTGGCCCAGCTCTTATAGAGGAATATTCTCTGAGAGCTGAGTTCAGACTTTGTGAAGATTGATTTGTCTACTCACCTTTGAGTTGGAAATTCATGGTGGAAATGAGCAGATGGGTGTTCTTAGGTGTGGTAAGAAAAGTTGCATTGTCCCTGCTCACCAGAATTTGTCCCATCATAAGGAACTTGAGGAAAGGAGTGAACTATTGAGGCACTGAAGCTGTTTTTGGAACATTCCTAATGACGTTCCTGCAGTGGGTGGCTGCTGCTGCTCTTGCATGCTTGGAGGGTTTCCTCATCAGTACGTTCAGCATGAGCAAGTAGTTGACAGTTGAGATCACAGAATTCTGCACAAAACTGAACTCATTCAAATCTCTGTGCAGAGCTCCTAACAAATCTTTAAAAATTCATTAGAACTTCACTCTTGCTCAAGTTCTCACCTCCTGGGTTGTGGGTGATAGCAGAAGTGCTTTGCTGCACACAATAAAGTAATATTGTGGGGTTTTTTTCTGGACAAATGAGAATCCAGAGCCCTTGAGGTCTTGCAAGATTCGCAGCCTAAATTTTTAACTCATGGGTGGAGATATGAAAGCTTGAGGATTTATCTGTACACTTCCTAGTAGTTCCAGGTCGGTGTCCTAGTCAGCTTTGAAACATTTCCTGTGCTAGTTCATGCTGGAAATAAGGATTTTAACATCTGGACAGAATCCTGCTTTTGTAGTGCACCTGCAGTTTGTGAGTACCACAAGAAGTTTCCCTTTTGGAAGACAACCAGTGCACTCTTGATGTACAAGTAGAGGAGCCCCGAGCATTTATACACATTGCTGGATTAATTACATTGGAGACAGACTGGGGAAATGAGCAGTAAATTTGTGTTGTGCAGCAAAACATCTCTTAATATTTATCTTGCTGTTCTTGGCAACAGTTGGAATACCTCCTCATAAGCATTCCTTCACAGCCAGGCTTAGGGGAGTATCTAGAGTAGGAGCCAGGTAGAGAAGTCAATGACAGAGAAAACATTCTCAAGTTCCACATAAAATATATTTATTCCAAATAAAGGCCCGTGTTGATCTGAGGGAACACTAAGAGTTATCACCCAAACATCCTTGGAAGACAAAGGGGAATTGATAAATCTTGGGGTTTTTTTCCCCTTTCAATGGCAATATTATCTTTAAGCTTCTAACAGCTTTTAATAAATGCTGTTTTTCCATTTCAGTGGTGATAAGACAGCATCATTCTGATCATTTCCTTCTTCTCAGGTGGGCAAAATGCCACGATCAGAAAGCAGGATTAGGAGGCAGGGTTTCTTCTTGGGGTTTGCTGCTTAGGGCTTTGACACCTGAATCCCTGCATGGTCTAGGATGGTCTATAATGTGGCTTCAGCTTCACTGTAGGCTGATAATGTCCTACCTCCTGGATGCATATGAAGAGTAACTTCATGGAACCAGGGAAGTGTTTATTAATAAATGATGGTTATTGATATGTCACTTCCTTGTTGGTAGCACTGACATGGGTGATCTGTTACTCCTGAGGGGAATGGAGATGAGCACGTAGCCCAAAAGACACTCATTCAAGGAGTTTTCATCACCCTTTGTGTTTATTCAGTAGTGTCCATGTTAGTGCTTACTCCTTGGATGATTATAAAATACTACAGAAGAAATACCACCAAATCTGAAAGGAGAAGCCAAGGTCACACTCGCTTGTTCTGTCTTCAGATGGTACCTACTGGAGCATCTTTGATAATCTTCCTTCAAAGGCCTGTTTGCTGCCAAGGCAGGTGAAGCATCACACCTTTGAAGTCCAGCTACAGTGTAGAAGTTTAATCTTGTTGCATGTTTGCTGCAGTACAAGTATAACACAAGGAAATATATGATAAATAGAATGGCTATTGAATTATTCTAAATTCCTCTCATTTCTCATAACCCAGGTTAAAGAAAAATAGAATATTGTGCCAGGCTGTTTCCAGTGTCAGAGCTGTCACTTGGCCTGTGATGGGAGATGTGGGAGAACGAACAGGACTTTACATTTCTTTTTGTGGCCAGTTTGAAGGCTGTGACTGAGCAGCAAGGTCACACAGGGTTTGGATGGAGGGGTTTTTAGTTGTTTTTGCTATTTTATTAGCTCCTTAATGAACAGCGCCTCTGGATCCTTGTTTTTTGTTTCTTGATTTAGACTTCTCTATTTTTTTTGTATACTTTAACTATTAAAAATAATCTTGTGATAAATGTCCTTTGGGCTTGAACTGGAATTGCTTCACGGAGCCTCTGGGTTTTGGGCGTGGATTGGAAGGAAGAAATGAGAAAAATATGAAGGGCAGAGGAGAGGGAATGTGCTTGAGAGCTCGAGTTGCTCTAAAAGCTGAGACTCAGAGGTTAATTTTTGATACAGTGCTGTTTGAAAGGAGCTGGGGTTGATCTTCCTTGCACCCCTTGGTTCCTCTGCCATCATCTCACAGGACTGAGGTTCCTGGTTTTAGTGCTCTAGTCTAATTTACCCAAACATTTCATTTGAAAAAAGAAGCAAAATCAGCAGCTTTACTGGATCTCAGCTGCTTTTATACATGTGTGGTGTCTTAAGATGCTGGTGGTGACCGAGTTGTGCTTTAATGAGTCTTTTGTTGTGGTTTTGGTCAGAAAGGTCCCATTCCCCTTGTCCCCGAGGTGGACACCAGAGCTTGCCCCCAGCAGCTGTGTAGAAGGCAGTGTAGGAATGTGCCCTGACATGCAAGACTCCACTGCCTGCAGGAGCTGCTGGAGGTTACTGGTTGTGCCTTTAAACCCCTGTTATGAACAGATATAACAGATACATTCAGAACTGAAAAGATGCAGTGAATTTAACGTTGTATATTTGTAACGGAAGTGAGAGGTTGAGTTTCTCTTACGTTCTTGATGGAGCTTTTTCTCTCTCAAGAATTAAACCTGAAGCAATGACTTGTGAATCACACTTTGTGTCCCACTTACAGACTAACTTGACTCATCAGTGATTTTTCTTCTGGCATCATTTGGGGGAAATGCCAGTTATTTTTTTTCATCTGTAGTTTTTAATTATTATTGACTGTTGAATAGAGGTGAAGGCAGTCCAGCTAAACACCTGATTTTATTTAGGGCTGTGCTTCTGAAGAGTCACATCGTAGAATAAAATACTGTATGATTGCCTAAGAGAGACAGTAGAACACCTATTTCTGATTCTTCACTGTTCATGTCAAACAAGGATGGTAACAAGTGAGTCCTTGGAGCTCATTATTATGCTCATAATTCCTTAATAGTTTCCAGATGTATGAGATACATAAAAAAAAAATCTCATGTCTGGAAAAGACCTCCTGCAAATAAAGCTCAAAACCCAGAGCTTTGGATTTCTAGATTTCCTTTAAGCTGCTCACTATGTAATGATAATATGCATTTGTAAACAAATTACACTGGTCATGTAACTTCTGCCAATCCTTATTTTATTGGGGAACATAACGTTGCATTTATCTTGTGATATAACCAGATGTAAAACATATTTCAGTGCTTATTTTGCAGAAACTTGGAAAGCAAAGCCCAGCTTCAGTTACAAATAAATAATCTAGAATTAAAGCACTATAAGAACAGTTTCTCTTATTAAGAGCAGCCATAGAGTTTTTTTCTATATTAAATTGTTTTGTACTTATTTTAGTCTGATGTCCAAGATCTAAATACCCTTAATGTCTTCTGGGGAAGCTATAAAACCCTTTAGTAGGCTTCTCCAACCCCCCATTTGTTCATTTTCACATGCATTTATGAGCCTTGATGGCTGAAGTCTTATATACAAGCACTAAACAGTTTAATCTGTTTGATATTATATAATCTCTCCTTCTCACTCCACGCCCATTGTCAGAACTTGACTGGAGGGATTTGTTTGATGCAGTGTAACACTTCTTTCCCAATTATCCCCAAGGAACACACGAATGGATGTGGCAGTTGCACAGTGATGGAGCTATACTAAAAGCATTTCCTTAAGAAATTAAAGTATCTTTTTTAACTGTCTATGAAGACTCCAAATCCCTGTCTTCACTCCTTGCCCGATTAGTAGATACTTTATCCTTTAACTGAAGTGAAATCCTGAACTGAAGCAGCTTTAAAAGCCAGTTTACATAATTGATGATGTAAAAGTTGCTGGAGCAACTAGAGAAGAGAGAAATGTGACAGATGTGTAGGATATCTGCATGCAGCGACTCTGGCAAGTGACTATATCGTAGGTGAGATGCTTGGATTCCCTCTGCAGGTATGTGAGAGCCCAGCCTCTTCTCCTGCATCCTCTTGGCACGTGGTCATTCATCTCTGGGCACTGAAATCCACGTGGCTGAACCAGGCTTCAGAAATTATTGGCATTAGTTGGAGCCAGATATTTCTTTCGCGTGACACCATGAATGGGAAAACCTCCCTGCCAAGGAAGGAAGAGAACTGAAGGATGAACGTGAGAGTGTTATTTATTAGAGAGCTTTTCACTGAGGGGTTATCTTCTCTGCTGTGGCCAGCTCTGAATTCCAGGTAACTTTCTCCTCCTTTCACACTGGTCCTTAGTTCAAAGAAAGTAAAGAAAAACTTGTTGTCGAATTCCCCATTTCTGCTCTCTGCTGGAGGCCTCCAGTTCTGTTGATAATGATCTAATCTGTTGCATAACCAGAGAACACTGAGCCTGCTGCCACAGCCCTGCTTCTTTCTTGGCACTGCTGGAAGGCTTCAAAGAGAGACTGGATGTGTGAGGCGCCTGCTCTACCAGCAAGACCAAGGGGATCAAAGCATATGTTGGGAAATGAAAAACAACAGAAAAGAGAAGCCGTTACCACACACTTGCCATCCTCAAACTGGAACCAGCCTCACAAAAATGAACCAGGAGAATTATTTCAGGTTCTATAGAGCAGGGAAAAATCAGGGATTTTGAAGGGAAAACCATGAAGATTTTATTTTGTAGGTACTTGGTGTGAGGAAGAGTATTTTTGAAGAAATGGGTGTGTTGACAATTCCATGCAGTTGAATTGTTTCTGCGGGATTTCATGCTGCATCACTTTGCTTTCTTGGCTCCTCTGGTGTTTTCCATTAGGAAGCTTTAAAATGAAATTGGTTGAAAAATTACTTGAAAGCAAGCAAAAAAAAGTTGTAGGAAAGTTTTATGTAGTAATATTCTTTGAAGGTTGGACAGTTGTTTCAAGATTGCATTTAACAAGCTTGGGAAAAATACAGTGGGTTGTGGTGTGAGTTCTGTTGTTTCTTCTTAAAATTTCTTAATAAATGGAAAGAATTTCTCTTCATCTTATCCCCCCATGTTTTGGATGAAAATGCCTGATTGTTCAGGAGATATCTAATTTATGAGCATCTAATTTATCTTTCACTGAGTTTCATGAATCAAGATTAATTGTTATTCCTTGTACTTTAAGCATGGTTTACATTATGATGCAACATTGGCTTAAACTGATCTTTTCTCAGTGTCAAATGTTCTTTTTTTTTTTTCCACTTACAATTCTGAGGGGGTTTTTTTTAATGCCATAGGAAAATCTTAATATTTACCTGTGTTGATTTAATAAATATTAATATAAATAAATATTAATATAAATAAATATTGGAAAGGCAGGGGTTTTATGATAGGGAAAATGATAGTAACATGTTTTTTCATACTCACTGACTCCCCATACAAGAGAGGCAAAGGGAAGTTGGACAAAGCTAGAGATAGAGATGCACTGAAGTGTTGCACCCTCATCAGGTGTATGACACTCTTCCCACCCTTCAAATCTTGGAGTTAGTGTTTAACTAGAATTTTGGACTCTACTGTTAGAAACACTCCTGTTTTCCCCTCTTCTTTAAGAGACAGATTCCTTACTGTGTTTATTTGCAAAATTATATATTCTAGTGATACCTTGTCCTGATGGTTACAGGAGGAAGCCATCTCCTTTCTGCCTTCGACTGCTTTGCTCTCTGTGGTGGCATCTCTGACAGACCAGACCCTTTTGAGACCTCAGCTGCAAAACTCTAGCTACATTTGAAAGGATATGAGCAATCTATCTCTGAAAAAATGCATTAGTCATATTCACAAATGATCCTGAAGATCACAGAAGGTAATTTCCTCATCCAAAAGTACCCCAGACCCTTTCTTGGAGGCATCACTTTGCAACGTTTCTTGTAAAAGCCTGTTTTTAACAAGGGCCAAACAAGATCTTTTTCTTTGTCCTCCTTCATGAACCAGCAGAGTTGTTCTGACTGATAATATACTTTAGAAATTAAAACTGAAGGCAGAGACTCAGCAGGAAAAAATTTCCAATTGATTTTTAAAGCTTAGCAGAGTTTGAAGGGCTGACCAGTGAGTGCTCTGATCCCTAATTGGAATGCTGAGGGTCAGCTGTATTGATCCTCCCTCTTGGTGGAGAAGCACTATCCCCAATTTACTCCTTGCCATAATGATGTTATTTGGTACATGTTAAATAGCTGATGAATCTTTCCTTTAATGTATATTTCTGTCTGTAATTCCCTCGCTAGTAAAATAGATCAGTGGCAGTGGAGTTGTGTGCTTAGCGGAGCCTCCTCTTGTCCTCTTTTTTTGGGTCATTGAAGCCTCTGCTTTTGAGAGGCTTTTGTGCTCTGTTTTTATGTTGCGGGTATTTTTGACAGGGAGTCAATGCTCAGATTGCTGGTTTAGTTACTATGGAGAAGCTTTCCCCCAGGAAGGCTCATGCTCTATTTTCTGAAGATGGTCAAACGCTGAATTTGCCCAACTTCCTCTGCACTTGCAGTGCTGAAGTTCAGTTTGTCCCTGTTGTCATACACTGACAGTTCCTTTGGCTCATACATGCTTCCTTTTAGCCCTTGTGATCTGTCCTGATGGAAAAAGGGGAAGATAAAGATGAGAAGAAAAGAGGAATATCCCCTGAAAGCCTGCGTGCCACAAGGGAAATGAATGTACTTGTCTGATTGTGGGGTTTTGCTGAGAGAGAGCTATCGAATGTCTGTCCTGGAATTAAGTTTATTAGAGATTTTTGGTATATACTGATGTATGTCTGTTAGTTCCTCCACTTGGGGGTATGGTCTCCTTACACAGGATGCTGGATTGGGGTGTTTGCCATGTTGTGGAGCAGACAGAGGCCTTTAAATAAATTTGTTTGCATGGGGAGCACTTTCTGGGTCTGGACTGAATAGGACCACCATGTGCTTTGGTTCCTATGGAGTTGTGGGGTTTTTTTCCTTATACCTTCTGTAGTTTTCCTTTGTGTCTGATATTGAATACCATTTGAAGAGGTAGCCACATTAAGGTGTAGTTCAAAGTGGCAGAAAACCATATGAAGCTGAGAACTTGGTCCAGAAATAGATTGTGAAAGGTTCTGAAAGCATTTTATTTTCATCTGCTCTGTCAGCATCTTTGCTGATTGAACACATACTCTGAAGCCCAGTGTTCTCAGGCTGGTGGGATTGTGTGATTTTTATTTTTCTTTCCAAGCTCTCACCTCCTCCAGGGATAGGAAGACAATCCTGCAGCCTTTGAAGGGCCCAGAGGTTGGGTAGCATTGTGTTGCAATGCAAGCTTTCCTCCTGATCCTCTGCAGTCCACTGTGATGTGAAGGGTAGGAGCCTTTTTCTCCTCATCCTTTTATTTCTTTTAAATCACCTGCTAAATACCTGAGAGGGAGCAGACTTTGGGGAAAAAAAAGTTTTCCACTTAATAAGAAAAGTTGGAGGAGATTCAGAGAGGGAAGGGTTTTCTAGGTTATGCCTGGAGGACTATTCAGATTCAGGGAAGGCTTCAGAACATGGGGCTAAGAATCAGCATCCTTTCAAATTCCTGACTGAACTAAAGGCAGATCAGACTCTCATCAATTATTGGTAAATGCAGAGATATTTTAAGGGCCTTTTAGCTGGTGTCAGAATGTGAAGACGTAGGACATGGTTCCTGGTCCCATTTTTTCAAGTCATGGTGTGGGATGAGGATGGAGTACACATCTATAGAGGTTCTTAAGGCTTCAAAAATTGAAGGAATAACCTTGTTATTGGATAACCCATGAGGAGACAAGAGATGTAAAAGCTGTCTTGCCCTAAATCACACTGCAGCTCATTTTCAAAGGGTGGGATTAGAACCAAGGTGTTTTTTACTATCTCCTCTTCTTCCTAATTGTAAAATTATCCATATTTTTCAACAGTGAAACCTGTAAGTCAAATCTGAAGGAGGGGAGGTTTAGGTTGGACATTAAGAAAAAATTCTGTACTGAAAGGGTTGTCAAGGACTGGAACAGGCTGCCCAGGGAGGTGGTTGAATCACCAACCCTGGATGTGTTTAAAAGCCACCTAAATAGGGTGCTCAGGGATATGGTGTAGAAGTGGCTTGGTAGAGAGAGATAATGGTTGGACTCAATGCTCTTAAAGCTCCTTTCCAACCACAGTGATTCTGTGAGTTCTTAAACTGCAGAGAAATTGTCTTCTGAAGAGACAGGGAGGTCCTGAGGAGTGCTGGGTTTGCTTCCTCTTCTTCTTTTTTGTGGCTCTTTCTCACTGAGGTTTGCAAGCCAGAGCTCAGGAGCTCTTCAGAGGACAAAGGCTGGAGCTCCATGTGTATAATCATGAGCAACCTGACACAGACACTCTCTCAGGGTGGCAGTTACTGTGTATAAAAGATTAGCAGTAGAAAGATTCTGTCACTGGGTCCTTCCCAAATTGTGAACATCTTCAATTGTGTGACCTTTTCTGGCTCAATTAGTGTAAATCTTAAAAGCACAGGGGGTCATGAATGTTGTTCCACTGTATGGCAGAGCTTAGCCCCTGAGTTTGGTGTGAGGTCTGGTCTTCACTGCTACACTGCAGAACTTAAATCTGCTCTTGAAAAATCTTGTATCTTCAAAAATCAAATTCATACCTAAGTTTCTAATACTGACCATACCCCTGGTATTTTTTTATTCTGGTATTTTTTGTATAAAAGCCTTAGAAACATCAACCCTGCCATTAAAGCCTGTAAAGAAAGCAGCAGTTTGAATGTGCATGGCTGAAAAAACCTTGTAGTTGGCCCAGCAAATTTCAGGCTCTCTTGAATATTTGGTTCTCAGAAAAGATCTATGAAATCTGAATTACTGATTGATTGTTTTGGGGAGGAGGAAAAGCAGCAGGGGCAAAATACTGGAGAGTCATGATGCCATGAAGCTGAACTACCTCACTGTGTGTTCATTTATAACTTCTGATAAAGTTTATGTCCTTTTTGTTCTGTCTTTGGAAATGCAGTTTATTTGTTTATAAAGTAATGGCAAATAATAACTGCAGGTAGGCTGGGAGAGCTTGGGGTGTCCCTGTCCCCTCTGCTCCAGCCTTTATTGCAGGTCCCACAGCCAAATTTTGTCTCCTACATAAAGAACATTTCTATTTTCTTTCAAAAATTCTGCATGTGATACTGTTTCTGTTTGTTTTTTTTTTTTAAATAAGCATTTAAATATATCTCAATTGACTTAACTTTGAGGGCAAACCTTAATATAAAAGCTTGAAAAAAGTTAAATAATCACAATTTTTATGTACATTATAATAGCTTCTTAAATGTTGCCTTAATAGTTTATCAAAATTACAGGGACTATCCTGATGGAAAAAGTTTTTAGGATTTTATATCTTATTTAGAATTCTCTGTGTGTGTTTGCATGATGTTCATGGAGTCAGAAGAAAAGGACTCATGGACTGTATTAGAAGAAACTATTGCTTTTTAATACTGTTTTTGTGTTTATTACACAAATGACCTTGTATATATTTTATTTTATTTCCTGCAGTATTAAGAAAATAGCATTTTTAGGTTGCATTTTAATTGAGTTTAACCGTTCTCTATTTACCAAAGGGTCAGCTGTAGCAAT
Source organism: Brachypteracias leptosomus (assembly GCA_013401335.1). Taxonomy (NCBI): domain Eukaryota; kingdom Metazoa; phylum Chordata; class Aves; order Coraciiformes; family Brachypteraciidae; genus Brachypteracias; species Brachypteracias leptosomus. The sequence continues at coordinate 23,789 of VYZX01015337.1, forward strand.
TGTGTTTTGTAGGGGTTTTTTATGACTTGGCATTGTAGAGTTGAATAAATAATTTGCATTTGAAACATGATAAAGTCAGCACCACTTGGGCTCCCTCACTCTTGCAAGCTGCTCTACCTTTGTCTGAGCTACTTCAGAAGAACACGTGAGGAAACCCAACACCCAAAGTGTGACAGCACAAGGGATGTCTTTATGGTTGGACATCTCTAAGCCCATTCCACAGCAGGTCAGCAGCTTTGTAGAGCCCTAGGTCTAGAAGGCAAATCTTATTAAAAGAAATAATCAATTAAAAATGAAAGAAGAAGAAATCTTTCCTGTTCTCCTTTCATTTAGACCTGCTCCCACAGCCCTTCAGCTGTACAGTTCATAGAGGGACTAGACCTGCCCAGGGCCATGTGAGACATGATGGCATCTTCTCTAGGGATGCTAAGAGGTCTTCCAGGTGTAGGTGGGTCCATGTATGAACATGACTAGATCCTCACTACCTACATGAACTACAACTTTGTTGTGGTGTTTGTGGTATTTTGACAGCATATGTTTTTAATTATGGCAGATTTATATTGAAGGCAACCCAAACTTTCTGGTTTGCCCATACAATGTGGCACTCAGCTCAGGGAACTCCTCTTGTGGACTTCAGTGCAAAACAAATCCTGCAGCCATCAGCCATTTCTAGATGTAGATCTATTAGTAATTTATGATTGTCTCATGAACTAGTTATTTTTCCTCATTTAAATTTTCCCTTGGTTATGTGGCTTTATCAAGACCTCTTGAGGCTTGATTTCCTTTCTGAGGAAGTTTCACCAGTCTCCTTGTAGGGCAGCAGACCTTGGTGACTACAGCTGAATGATGGAACAGTTCACTTGGAAATCATAGAATCATTTCAGTTGGAAGGGACCTCTAGGATCATCAAGTCCAACCTTTGTCCAACATCTCCCTGACCCCTAGACCATGTCTTGAAGCACCATGAGGTTTGGTTTAGAGCAGGAAGGATTAATGTGGCCTTGTGAGGAAAGGTGGTTAAGGAGCAGGGAATATTTTTACTACTTTATTAGGAGACCTTGTACTTTCCTTGTTTACTCTTGGTTTTATCTTTCTTTTTTTGTCTCTGTTACTAAAGATGTTACTAAAGGATTCGGAGAGGTTGGTTTCATTTTATGTTCACTTCAGGGTGTATTTATTAGCATTCTTTATTGGGAAGAAATTGGAGGTTTGCAGAATTTGATTTTTTTCTGAACTTGGAGGTTTTCATCGTTGCCAACAAGCTGTTTTAATTTGGGGTAGCTCATCAGTTGAATGCACTGGTATGAGCAATGTATATCTTCCATAGCTTGTATGTGCTGATGTGTGGATCATGTTGTCCTCTCTAACAAACAATACCCCTCATTGGAATAGGAAATATTAACAATAATATAAATTATGACAAAAACACCAAGAGTTTTCATTGGAAGGGCCACAAACCCTTGTGCTTCAAGGCTTAACAAATGTCTAAGACACAGATCAGTGAGGGGGGGAATGTTTTTATCCATGTACCCTGAAGGGTCTTAATTTGTTCCTGGAGCATCCAGTGATGGCTGTTGTCTGAAGTTATTTGATTAGGGAAACCATAAGTGTCTGATGTAGCAGGATCTGAAGGATCCCAACGGATTGGATATGGCAGTTGCTGTGTTTTTATGATAATATTACCCTTTGCCCCCTTGTTTATCACCTATGAAATTGATTACATTTTCAATGATATTAAATTATTATTGCAGGCTTAGGCTCGAGGTGCAAATTAAACTTTTGATTAACTCTTCATTGATTTCGTGTGATGTATGAATTCCAGTCAAGGTATATGAAGGTAATATTTAAAAATGCCATTGCAGTAATGTAGCAATGACTCCACGGGATCTTTTGCTGCTCTTCTGGTGATTGAAGCAGCACGACTTTCATCCCTTGGTATGCAATAAACCTTCTGAGATGCTTTCTGCCTGGAGAGCATTAGAGCTTAAATAAGGAATAACTGTGGAACTGTAATTAAATACAAATTGCAGTGCTAGAGCACACTCAAATTATCACTTGATAGAGGTTTCATGGTTCTGAGGAGGCTCTTTTAGATGTACGTAGTTCAATTGGAATGCTCTTGCTTTAATTCTACACTTCTCTTATAAACACTCTGTTGCCAGCTTTCTAGTTTTTATCTGTGCTTTTCAAAACAATTTCTCTTCACTTTTCTTCCTTTCTGAACCCAAAGCTCAGAGTAGCACTTGGGTGTGTGTTTGACTATTTTCTTAAATCAAGCCTTGGTCATCAGGGCATGACTGTTCTTAGCTGGGAAGTTCTCAGGGGCTCCCGGAGCTCACGTTCTCCAGTGAAGTGTTGAGGTTATCTCAGCAGCCTGTGCCATGCACTGACAGTGTTTTACATTCCCAGCGGTCATAAAAAAGTGACACTGGGGGATAACCTTGGAAGATGAAGAGTTTCTGTTTCAGCATGAGTTATTTGTTCTAAAATTCCTAATTATAATGTTGAGGATGAAATGAAATTAAAGAGAGACGTGCATGGAAAATAGAGAACTTCAAAAAAGTAAATTTTTATCTGTTTTTTTTTAGTTTATTTTCATTTAAGTTCTCATTGCTGACTTCTAAACGGTCTGCTTCCTTAAACTTAAAACAAGAATATTTAGTGCAAAATGAAATTTCAAAGCACTAACAAAGAAGAATCCTGAATAATCAGCCCTTTGATGGTGCATGAATATTTTATATCCAACTATTTACTAATCGCAAAAGAGATTTGTTTTTTTCCCTTTCTCTTGAAAAATTAAAGTATTTGTATGAGCTAAGAGAGACTGCTGCCAAAGATCTCATCCTCTGAAAATTGTCCTTAAAGTGAGATCAGTCTGGTTGGGATTTTGGGGGGTTGTAGCTGGTTGGCAGTAACGTGACCTGAGGAGATTGGTGGTGGTGGTGGGGTGAGTTTCCTACGTGCAGCAGCTTGTTTCTAGTTGTCCTCCTTCATTTCCACCCTCTCAATGGAATATAAAATGCTAGGTTTGGATTTCATTTTCATACAGCTGAAGTTTGCCCTTGTCAGTCAGAAGGTCCAAAGTTTGTATCTGTTGGAATTCTCTGGGAAAATGATGCATCTTTCAAAGCTGCTTTTTTCTAAAATGCTACTCTGAAAAATTCATGTCAAAGTTGTAGATCAAAGATGGAAGCATGTTGCTGTATCACTACATACTTGGGGAAATATATCACAAGGAGTTTATATTTAAAAGGGAATTCTGATAAAAAGGGATTTGTAGATTTGATGATCTTGGTTGGCAGGCAGTGAGAGTTGCTTGTCTCCTGCCTGCACTTAAGTGCATGAAATAACTGAAATATTAACTAGGTGATCAAACTTTTTAAATGTCACATTTGGAGTCTTCTGCTTTCTCTTTTACTATGTTGTGCCTTGGGTTTGTCCTCCTAGTGATTAAAAAGTATTCCAGGATGAGTAGTAGAGCTGTAGGTTTGGTAGCATAACTTGGGTCATTGCCTAATAAAAGGTTTAATTAATTATTATCATCATCATCACCATTCTGATGGTGCTGGGTATATGTGTGTTTCCTTCCACTGTTCCTTGATGTTCTCTGGGCTTCTTCAGTACATTGGTATAAAGTCTTTTACTATATTATAACAATTCTCATTAATACATCCTGTTACAATTAGCAGACTCCAGAGCCAGGTATTGTTTGAGTGACTGTATTTGAGTCACAAATGTTTGTACCTATTTTTCCTGTTGATCTCTGTAGGTACCTGACAAGTCATATGATGCCTTTCAGCTCTTTCCTGTTTCAGTGACTACCAGAGACTTGTGGTTTTGTGCTTGCAGCCATCCAAGCTCTCAACTTCTCTGACAGCAATTATTCTAAATCCTCTTCAGAGGAGGATGAAGTTGCTCCCAGCTTTGTCCAATTCAATATGCAGGAATGTTCTTATATTCCTACTGGGCTTAGGAAGGGATGAACTGCATGGTGGCATATGTTTGATATTTCTCTTTTCACTTTAGTTGCTAAGTGTTCTGATTTTTTTTTTTTTCCCCCCCAATCCTGTTTTCCTGTGAGGTTGGTGATCTTAGTGTCTGTCCTTGAGCTGCTGGATGAGGAGCTGCTGAGCTGTGAGCACAGCTTTGAGAAAATACCATTAATTTTTACAATGCCGTTTCTTTCCCTTTGATAAAATCATGATGAATTTAATTGGGTGTTTAATAAGAGCTATATAATTTGATTAGTCTTTTCCTTTTTTTTCCTTGAAGAAAGTAGGGTAGTGGTAGGGAGCAAACCCAATAAAAGTACAAATACTCAGTTTTCCTTTAGACTGCATCAGTTTGTCATGTATATGGAGCTTGAAGCTCATCAGGTGTAAACCTCCTGCTCAAATATGGAGTAGAATTTGACTTTCTTATATTCCAACCTGGAAAAAATGGTGTTACCTTCCACTGAAGTGCCCCTTTGTAGTGCAAGCTAACCTGAATTTAGTGCTGCTTTGGCTATTCAGCTTTCTGTAGGCAGAGTGACTGCCCTGTTAGCAGTAGAAGAGAATGTGTTGAAGAACTGAAGAGAAAAGCAAATAATTTCCTGTGCCTGACCTCGCAGAGGAACCTCTTCCTTCCCCCAAGCCAACCCTGATAAAATACCATAAATTTTCCCCACATGTTCTCAGCTGTACTCGAGCAGACTCCAGGAAAGTTTGGAAGCTGTAACAAGATCCCTTTGGTCCTGAGGAGTGGGACTGAATTTCACCTTGTTCTTTTCTCAGTGTTTTCTTTTGGCTAGACATTGGAGTTGTATTTGGTTTACTTCTATTTATTTTATCCCCAGGATATCTGCTGGTGAAGGGTAATGTTGTTGGATGTACATTTCAGCATTTAATTTTTTGGCTCAGTGACCCATAGCTCCTTTTGTTGATGTTTTGGGGAGGGAATAGATCAGTGTTAGTGGCATGTCTCATATATATGAGATAAACTTTGTGGCTTAGTGCTAAACCCTAAAGACAAAGATGCAGAACAAAGAAGATGGAACATTAACTTGCAATATTTATTTTGAAATTGATGTATGGAGGTTAAAATTTGTTTCTCTGTGTAACATTAGCCAAAATTTTATCATGTAAACATTATTCTTTATGGCTGCAGGATTGAGTAATATGTATCATGTTATGGCATGGTGATGGAAATGCCTTTTAAGAAAAGTTTTATAATAGGAGGCTTGATTATAAAAATGTTGAACTAAAGCTGAATTCTTTCTTAGTGTGAGTCCTTTGTGAAGTGCTGTTACACTTGGGATGCAGTCAGTGCAGTCTGATTACCTCTGTTTGTAAGATTAATTTATTCTGGCTTGCTTAGCATCTACTATTTAAAAAAAATACCCTCTTGGGTTCCTACTAATGCCCATCCTTGGCAAAGTCACATCCAGGTCTGGAAGAGCTGGATGGGTCTCAGAGTTGTAATTGCCAAACCAAATTCCTTAGGCTAATACCTGAAAGGTGAAGAATTCCTGCAGAATTCCTCTTGGAAAGCCATGAACTATATTGTGTTTTGCAGACACATTAAGCCAAAACCCACCTGTCCTCCAGGAGCACCTTCAGCATGTTTCAGAAACTGGTGAAGCCCCTTGCAAAGGTGTCCAGGAGCAAGGGCTGAGGGTGACTTGTAGCCCAAATTTCTGCTCATTGGTCATGTTTAATAAAACAAGAAGGAGAAAAAGCAATTTTTCTATACTCAGATTTGGAAGTGATGTTTTGAAGCAGCTTGAGATGTTTTGAATACTAATGAGGTAGGTCTGTGTCTAGTTTTACACACCAAGCTGCTGGGCTACAGGACATTTTGAGGTAACTGTAGGTCGCTGTTTGTGATGTGAACCTTGTTGGCAAGATGACCTTGAAAGCTCACTGAGGGAATCCCCTTCTCAGATGTCCTGGATTCAGTGACCAGCAGAAACATGGAGTGCAGAGCTGGTTGACAATTAAAGAGGAGAGATCTCTTTACAGCCTCTCTGCCATCTTTCTGTGTGGCCTCGGATCAGTTCATCACCTCTTTCTTTCCCTGGGCCGTGTCTGTGTCCCAAGGGTTGTGTTACTCTTTGGAGCAGGTTCCCTCCTTTGTGTACCTGTGCTGACTTCACTGGGGTTAGTTCTGGTCTGTACAGATGTAAGATGAGAAGCAGGGTTTCTGTTTACATTGCCAAATATGTCTGATTTCTTTTTAAACTTTCAGCTTGTGTGTAGAATGTAGAGCAATATTTTCTTAACCTGCAAAGTGAGAAGGGGAAAGTTAAGATGGGGAACTCTTTGGAACATAAGGCCATGAGCAGGTCACAAATTAAAGTATTAATAGTTAAGCTGCTCTTAAAATCTTCAGTATATGGTGTTCAGTTTTGGGCCCCTCGCTCCAAGAAGGACATTGAGGGGCTGGAGCATGTCCTGAGGACAATGAAGCTGGTGAAGGATCTAGAGCAGGAGTGTGGTGAGGAGCAGCTGAGGGAGCTGGGCATGTTGAGCCTGGAGAAAAGGAGGCTCAGGGGAGACCTTCTGGCTCTCAACAACTCTTGGAAAAGAGGTTAGAGCCAGGTGGGTGCTGGTCTCTTCTCCCAAGGGACAAGCAACAGGACAAGAGGAAATGGCCTCAAGTTGCACCAGGAGAGGTTTAGGTTGGATATTAGGAACAATTTCTTTTCCAAAAGGGTTGTGAAGGGCTGTGCCAGGCTGCCCAGGGCAGTGGTGGAGTCCCCATCCCTGGAGGTATTTAAAAGCTGTGGAGATGTGGTGCTGAGGGACATGGGTTAGAGTTGGACTTGGCAATGCTGGGTTGACGGTTGGACTTGATGATCCTGAAGGTCTCTTCCAACCTAAACAATAACAGGATTCTGCTGGGTTTTACATGCTGATGAATTCTGAATATGCAGAGGAGCTCCTGGATGTCAGTGAGAATGTCAGTAAAGCTGTTTTGCACTTCAAGCCTGTCCTAGAAGGAAAGGCCATTGCAGTCCTCAGCGTTCCTGCTCTGGCTACGCTGATGTGCTGTGAAAGTCACGTCATGCCTGGATGGGCCCTGCTGATTAAATCCTGCCCGGAGAGCTCCCCGAGTGCTGATGTGTCAGAGCACCCAGGAGCATGGGGGGAGCTCCACTGCTTTTGAAAGGTCACGTCTGCTGGAGTTAGCTGCTGCACCCTTCTCACGTGGGGCTGGAGTCCAACCTCAAAACTTCTCTTCTTCTTCGTAACCTCAAAACGGTTTAATGGTAAAATCAACGGGGCTGGTAAATGTCCTAATTTAGACAGCGGTGAAGAAAGACATTAAAAGCTTTTAAAGCCTTCAAACTGGCTCTTTGAGGTGGGATGACTCTCTGATTTCAAGTCGTGCCTGCTGTGGTATTCCCCAAATGTGTTACCTGTTCTTGGTGTTACCTTGTTCCCATTTCCAGACTTCCCTTGTTCTTCTACCTTCTAAAGTTTTCACTTGGAACACTTGTTGGTAGCCACATACAAAATGTTTTCACTTGGAACACTTGTTGGTAGCCACATACAACCATTTGCCAAGCAAAGTTAATAATTATTCTTCCTATTCTTGTTTTTAAATAATAAAAAAAATACAACTATAATGATGTCGGGATGAAGGTTGGACTTGATGATCCTAGAGGTCTTTTCCAACCTAAATGATTCTATGATAATCTTATTTATTTCTTCCATCTTACATTTTGCAGTAATGTTAATATCTCTCTTTTTTCCTCTTAGGCTTTTAATACTTTATGAAATACTGTGAGTGTAGTGTATCATTTGTGTACATAACATTAAATAATAAAATAAGTGCCACTAAAGGGTAATTTGAAGTAGCTTTACCTATCGTTGTGCTATTGCAATTTGATTTGGGACCTGGTTAGGCTTAAACACTTCTCATAAAACTTGTATATGTAAAATTTACACGTGTTAATATAGCTTAAAAGAAGTCTTCAAATGACTTGTAGCAGTAACACAATATGTCAGACTTCTTACCTATTTTTAGTGTCTTGCTGAACATTTGTGTTCATAGATAACCTCTGGGCCTGGCCTGGCTTGTTTATAAAGTCCGTGTCCATGGTGGATGTGCAGAATGGTTTAGTTCCATCTCAAATCTCTTGAGTTCTAGATGCTTTGACTGTGCATTTTTTCTACTGTGAGGAAGAGACATTTCCTGTGTAGTGAGGGAAAGGTTTATCTCATCACTACAGTTACGGGGCTGCAGGCTGGAGCAGAGCTCCACAAAGAGGAAATTCTCTTCCTCCTTTTGTTCCCTTTTTTGGTTCTTCCTGAAGAACTGTTCCTTGACCCCATTTAGTTTAGAAGTTTGGGTTCACCAGAATGTTCTGTTCTCTGAATTTTTGCTTAGAAAGGAAAAACATTTTGAGGCTGCTTGAATGAGTATATTTAAATAATGTTCATTTTTCTGTTCAACCAGTATTTCCATTGCTGGACGTTTAAAGGACAGGTTGTAGTTCATCTTTCAAGCGTATACTTCTCTGGTTGTTTCTGTGTACCATAGTTGTTGCTTATTTAAGTGAGGAAAGCCATTGTCCAAAGTCAAGGGGTTTAATTTGGCTTTATTTTTTCTATTCCTGATACCTGCTGAAGACTGGTAGGTCAGATCATTCCAATTTTGGTATCTTAAGTTTGCATTTTCTTGCCTGTTGAAGGCTGGTAGGTCGGATCATTCTGAGGTTGCTATCTTGAGTTTGCATTTTCTTGTCTGCTTCTCTTTGAGACACCATTTGTGGTCACTGCTGCTGCTCACCATTGAAAGTAAGTTTATTCTCAAATACTCATAGAGAAGGTACCAGCTAATTTATCTGCCATGCAAACTGCAAGGCACATGATTCCTACATAACAGCCCTTCTTTGCATGTGTCAATAAAGTGTAGGTATCTCCCTCCCCATTCTTAAAGCACAGTTTTCATTAGGTCTGTGCACCACAAAGTCATTCCTATGATATTTGTCTAGTTTCAGCTGCCAAATGCTGCTTCCAAGACACTCAGGTGCTTGCTTAGAGCTTTATGCTCTACAAAGTCTCCTTGTTGTCAGAACCCAGTGGAAGAGCAGCCAGCATCTCCAGTGCATGATGTCCTACAGCTCCAGAGAGCCTGTACCATGGCACCCACAGGGATGAGGGCTTGGGACTCATCCAGCCTCAACCCTTCTGAAGGGTTCAGAGTCTGAAGACAAGGGGAAGGCTTGATTTTGTTGACTTACTTGCATACAACTTAAACATTTAAATAGAACTTCTTCTCCTAGGCCTTGTGCTGAAGTCCAGTCCTCATGGAGCACCCTGAGGTATAAAGATGGATAATTCCCATTACTTGTTGTCTGGTACACCCAGAATGGTGTCTCACAGGTGACCGTGTTTGACCAGAGCTATTACCCACCTCAAAATTTGGTCAACATGCCATTTAAAAATGGTTCCAGATTTGTAACAGCAAGGACCTAAAACTTGACATTAGTTTATAGTAGAATTAAATAAAGTATCTATTCTGGTTGGAGTGAAACTCGACAGTATCTCACTAGCAGTATCCTGTGTGACTAGATATAATAATTTATTTTTTTTCTGAAATTCTTGTTAAATCCTGCTTTGGAAAACACTGTAAACTTAACGGGGTGTCTGATGCCAGAAAAACAATGCTACTTATTTTCACTTGCTGGTGTTTTTGAAGAATGCTGTCTAGCAGGAGAATAAATTCAATTACCAGGAGAATAACTTCAATTAACAGGAGAATAAATTCAGTTCTGAATTTAAACCAACCTTACAAAAGTAATACAGAGTTGATAACAGTCAGGACAAAGGTGCTGAAAATGATTTGAATTTACAGAAGTAAATTGAGAATAAAATCTGAGGTAGTGTGGGTGTGTATGAGGTGAAGTTATTGTGATGGTTGTACACTTGGCAGCAAGATAGGACATCCAGAAAGGAGTATTTGGGCGTACTGAAAGCAGGACACTTCTACCCAACATAGACCTCCTGGTCAGCTTGAACATACTCCAGGAGAACTTGACCTCTCCCAGTAATTGACTGATCAGTTCTTAATTACTTTCCCACGTTACCAAGCTGAGCTGTTTGATTCTTCACCTACATGTGGGGATCTGTTTCCTGCATTTCAGCAGCTTCCTCTTTTCATGCCAGTGTTTTGGTAGTTGAGCCAAGATTGTGTGTACACCTGGTAAATTATCTCCCCCCTTCTCCAAGCATCATGATTGGGAGTTATTAGGGAAATGCAGCACATCTCTCTTGGCTTTTGTTTTACCACTCAGCATTAACCCTCCCAGCCATTTTCCTCAGCTACCCACAGCAAACATCTTCAATAATTTCATTTTTGTAATGCAGGCTGGGGGTGTGGATGGGCAGGAGGGGAGAAATTGATGCTCCATTTTATGTTCAGGTTTATAGTCACACATGAGTAACAGATGAATGATTTTTTAATGAATGGGTAAGCAATTGCCAGTGTACAATGTGCTGATACCTTGTTAATTATCAGCTAAATATCTTTTAAAGAAAACCTCCTGATAATTGATAGCCACTCTTTTGTTTATAAGCATGAATAATATAAAATTAATCTAGCCTGCAATGGGTATGGAAGGTGATAATCTGTGTTAATCAATTATAAATGAAACTTTAGTATTTGGTAAATCTGACAGTGATCACCAGAAATAATTTCTAAAAAGAGCATCTTTTTGAATGCTATGGAATTGACTGATATAAAGGATATTCAGCTTTTTTTACCTTGGCCTCACTGGGGTGTGCACTGCTTTATTTTTTCTGAAAAGGTGAAACTCCTCCAAGATGTTTTTGGGTGGAGAGGAGGCATGAGACTGAGGTGGTCATGGAAGGGAAAATAGAAATAAAACATAATTTTGAGGAGGTATTTTATTTCTAGGTTGAACATTATTTTGTCTCACACATAAAGCTTCTGCACCTGCTTTCCCCAGCCCTGTGCTCCCTGGAGGGCTCTTCTTGGGGCCAGGGCCACCTCCCTGACCACCCTTGACCATTGACCTTGAAGCTGCCATTTGTGCCTAGAGGTTTAATGGTGTCCAGCCTATGGAAGATTGTATTTGTCCCATGACAGATTTTTTTTTACAGCTTCCTTGCTTTCTTAGAGGTGGGAAAAATTCTGGTAACATGTGGATTGTAGCAGGTTTATCATAGAATCATGAATGGGTTGGGTTGGAAGGGACCTTAAAGGTCATCTAGTCTATCCCCCCTGTCCTGTAGCAACAGGCTCTGCTGTAAAGTCTGTCCTCATCTTTTTATAGGCTCCCTTGAAGTCCTGAAAGGCCACCAGAAGGTCTCCCTGGAGCCTTCTCTTCTCCAGGCTGAACAAGCCCAACTCTCCCAGCAGAGGCTTCCAGCCCTCCCAGCATTGCCGGGGCCTCCTCTGGCCTTGCTCCACCAGCTCCATGTTGTTCCATCCTGTTTCTCATGCATGAAATCCTCCTCCTGTGTTCCTTCCCCTCTTCCCTTGCGTGATGTTTTTAGTGGGCGTGACTCTGCAAAATGTCAGAGCAGAGGTGTAGCCATCAAAAGAAGAGTCATGATGGAGGACCATGAAGAGCAGGAGAGTAGCAGAGCTTGGGGCCCAGCTTGTGCTCCTGTCTTTTAGAGGGATTTTTGACAGGCCTGTGATGGAGAAGTGAGTTGATGTTCATCTGCCCACTGCTTCGAGATGCACCTTATGGGTAAGGAAGGGCAGGAGAAAATCATACCCCTTTTGGGCAACTTTTGGTGCTGCTTGACTTGGGGATCATAAGTTTAAAGGTCCCTTTAATGATGATAGACTGATGTATTGAAAGGAAAATCCTGATATCTCCTTAGAATGAAAAGGGTTGTTGTACTTGATGTGCTCAGGGACCTGTCTTGTGTGGTTTGTAAAGCTCTGTGTTTACTGATGGTGTTCTGAAAATTGATGTAAAAATATAATATGGGAGCTAAAGTAGCAGCACTTACCTCTTATTTTATTTTTCTCTCTCTCAAGTAATAAAATGACACAATTATGATTGAAAATACTGGGCTAATGTAGTCTGAATGCTGTTTTTTTCAAGGAATTCAAAGCCATTTGTTAAATATTTAGAGTAAAACATCTTTTTTAATTCAGTGAAGATGGATATGTCGAAGTTTGGTTTGAAAAAAATCTGCTTTTACATAGCTATCAACTTAATTTTGAGGGTGTTTGAAAATGTATAGTTAACACCCATAGAGACCAGTAATGTTTCAGGCACATGATCTTTAAAAGCTCTGCCATAGTTTGGTTTGCTTCAGGTATTTCTGAACACAAGAACCAAAATTAGATGAATAAAGGAAATAAAGTAAATAAAAAAGAAAATATTTTAAAATTTGATCCAAGTTTAGCCATGATTTTAAAAAATATGCTGAAAACAAAGGTATTTTTTTCCCATTTTATGACTTAGATATTATTTTTTTGCAGTATTTTCTGCAATATTTAGTAGTTTTTAAGACTCAAACTTACAGACTTGGTTGGTAAATGTAGTTTTCAGTGGAGAGGTGGGATGCGTGCAGCTCTGCTGATTCAGAGGAAAGCTGGAAGCGCTCCGGAGACACCCTGATTCACATTATTATCTTTTAAAATGTCACAATTTGGGGAATTGCAACCTGTGCCTTTTAAAAGATGGGGGTTTGTGGTAGTGGAGGAGCACGTATCAGAGGGAGACCGATATTGAACGTCAGCTGCTGTTCCCTAGCAATGAGTCTGCTTATGAATGGCTGCGGAAAGTTTAAAGGTTATTATCTCCTGTTTGTTTACTTTGTAAAGATAAGATTTCAGAGAAAATCGAAGGGCACTGTCTGGAATTCCCAGTCACTGCAGTTCCATGGAGAGCATCGATCCCTTCCTAGAGGTTGCCGGGGACTCATTATCTCCCCGTTCGTTGTAGGCTGCTGATGAAATCTCCAATAGTTCAGGTTTGCCATTCTTTTATTGTTGTTTTGGCACTTTGTCAAATTTAAATGGCTTAACCAAATCAATATGCTGCCTTGCTCGTTAACATCTGCGTTTCACATGTCCAGAGTTTGTTCATTTTGGATGTTGTCAGAGCAGAATGAGCCATGATGACAAAAAAAGAGCCTTCTAGACCATAAAGAAACTTTCCGGAAAATAAACTCTTCTCTCAGTTATGCAACCCCAGCTTCCACCAAGATCAGTGCCCTGGGTAGGAACCTGTCGCTGAAACATAAACACAGCAAGGTCAGAGGCAGAATATAAGCTACGATGGTGATGATGAACTTCACTTAATTTAGACTAACAGGTTGTGTCTTGGGCGAGGCGATTAATTGCAGTGCAGAATAAATAAACGACTTCCCCTCTGTTGTGATGGCCCCTCCATGGGGTGACAGGGGGGGTTTTTCACCAGGTTAAGTTGTGATACGTGCTTATCATCAGCTGAAATAACCCAGCTGTTAAGCAAAGGTTTCTTGCCACACTTGTTGTGCACGCTGAGCACATTCTGTGTGCATGTCAGACAAAATGCCAGTCGAAGAGGCCCCCTCAGAGTCTCCAAAGGAGTGATGATGAAAGTTTGGCAAGTTGGCTTGCCCCGATCTGTATAAAATCTGCAGGGCCATTATCCACCAGACACTTGCAATATGAAAAATGCCAATGGTGTTTTTACATTCCTCAGAGCCTAATAAGCTGCATGTGTCAAAACTGTAAAGCTGAATTATCTGAGGCCTGGCTGAATATAGCAGTGCACTCCCTCTTCGAGCTAGCACAATTATACAGGGATTTAGTCATCGTTTGTTCTACTAAGAAACAGCGTGGAGCCAAAAAATGCACTTTAGTCCTTGTTGTACTCAGCTGAAAATATTTTCATGCCTTTTTTAATATCACAAATGTTCTGTAAGAATTTGAATCCTGCTGTTCTGGGTGCAGTGTCACTAATGCTAAGCATAAAAACCAAACCAGCTTTTTTTTAAATCAAATAATGAAATATAATACCAATGTACTTTTGCTTCTTTTCGCTTTTTTTTTCTGTTCTTGGAATGATTGGATTTCAAGTTTTTCTACCTTTCTCTGTCACCGTGCTGAATATTTTTGTAACCTGTAAGCTGCATTTTAGTACCCGGAGCTTTTTATACCATTTCTGGGTGACCACTGGTTTAGTCAGATGATTGTCTGAATTGTGAAGTCGTGCTATAGGGGAAAATACAAAATCCTTATTAAAATTAGCAGGTGTTAACTTGGTCTTGATTTGTTTTGAGCAGAAATGTAAAGGGAAGTAAATAAAAGGAGGACTTGGTTTAGACACAACTTTCTACATCCTTACCCCACACCCCAATAATAAATACAGCAGGTTGGCAAATTCAAGTTGTCAGATATATTGTACAGTGGTGAGAAGCTGTTTGTCTGTCTGTCTGTCTGTCCATCACAGAATAGATGGAGGCCCCATCCCTGGAGACATTCAAGGTCAAGTTTGACGGGGCTCTGAGCAACCTGCCCTAGGTAGAGATGTCCCTGCTTCTTGTAGGGGGTTTGGACTAGATGACCTCTCTAGAGGTCCCTTCCAACCCAAAACATTCAGTGATTCTCTGATTGATTTTCTGCTCTCAATTTACTTCTTGCTTCCTTTAACTACCCAGCCTGTGCAGCCACACTGGTACAGGAACATTCCACAAAATAAAACTTTTCCCAGGCAACACCTGAAGCATTTAATAATGCACTTTATAATTTCTCCTTTAGCCTCACATCAGATGACAGTTTGAAGAGCTGAGGCTGAGGGAGAGGGAAATTCAGGCTAACATTTTTCACAGAGTCTATTTTGGGCATCAGCTCTGGGTGCCAAGCTTCAGAGGGAGGCTTTGACTTAAAGAGAAATCCTGTGCTCCTACCTTGTGCTCGCTCAGGTCTGAACTGCAGGGCTCAGCACCTCTCTCAGGCTTTCAACATTTTACACCAAAGTGCCCCAATTTAGTTACTCTTTGTCATAAACTGACTTCCAGGAGCTGCCAGAGGTCAAATGAACCCACCCGGAATCAGGCGAGTTGTCGGAGTGCCCAGTTTTGTGCTTAGCTCTCAGGACTGTCTTCTCAGGCCCTGCAGAAAATCTCCTCTTTAATGACAAGCCAGGAAATCTTCTAACCAGACCTGAACTCAACATTTACTTTCCCCCTTTTTAATGCTTTCCAGACTAATAGAGATCCTGGTGGTTTTCCTATTTGAGTTTCCTGCATTTGCTGCCTGCCTTGTTTATTCAATCCGAGTTAGTATTTGAAAAATAAAGAGTAAATTAGGGAATATTTTCAAAATACAGAGTACTTAGAAAATATGGATAATTTTGTTGCCACAATGATGTTTATGCTGATGTGTCTCTACTGTAATCAATTAATTTTTTCTATTGTAAGAGAGGAATAACTTGACCAGGACTTTTGAGCTCACAGGATAGGTAATATACTTCTCAAATACACCCATGAAGTCCATGATATTTCCATGAAGCCAAATGTAAATGTTTCCATTACAAGGTAATAGAGAGCAATGAGTGATCAGCAAGCTTATTTTTGATTTTTTTTTTTTCCCCTTTGTTGATCCCTGATCAGATAATTGCTCACCAGAGTTGCAATACCAGCAAATAATAGCTATGCTCTTCTCAAGGGAAAGGTGGCTTATTGATATTTCAAATGTCAACCCTCCAGATGTATGGAACCAGCTTTCTCTGTGTACACCACTGCTGCAGTTAAGAATTAACTACCTCCCAACCCACCCTGGAAACTAATGATCTCACTCTACCTAAGCACAGCAGCCAAGTGATGCAAAACCTCTCCTATCACCCACTGTTGTTCTCCCATCCCTGCTCTAAATGTTACCAGGATTTCTGTGCTTATCATAAGGATTTTCTTTCAAAATACACTAATATGACTGCTGGAAATAGGTTAAATTGGTTTCAGTTACCAGCTGCTTTTCCATTCACAGGGGACTAAAAATCTTTGCTCCCAATAAGTTACAATTGAAAATGAGTTGGGCTTGGAGTGGCCTATTGAAAAAAAGAATTAACTTCAAATTACTGGATTTAGTGGAGCAGGGATGACAGTGCCCTGTTTAAAGCCACAGCATGAAACAAACCCTTGTTTAAGCAGCTGCAGGAAGCCTGAACTTCCCTGTAGCATCTCAGCTTTAAAATCTTGGTGCTTGTTTGCTGGCAGCTTTTTTTGTGCCATAGTAACAATAAGCAGATCTGGCCTGGGAAGTGGGCACCTTATACCAAATAAATAGTGAGATTAAGAGTAAAAAGCATGTTTTTTACTTAAGTAATGGATGTGTGGCTGTGTGCTGCGTTGTAAGCTTGAATTCTGCCAGCAGGCACCAGTCAAGTCGAGTTGTGTTATTATACTCCAAAATTGTGAAAGGTGGGTGCTTTTAGCTACCTGGCAGTGTTGGGTTCTGATGGAGAAGCTGGTTGTTTGCTCGTGCTGTTTGCCACAGGAATAGAGCTGATGTCTTAGCAGGGAGAAAAATAACAGGGGGAAGTCTTGGATGGAAAAATATTTTAGTTATTGCTGTATGTGGTAGCAGGAGTGTTTGGGATCGGTGGTACCCAAGCAGTTGCCCGGATGGATGATGGTGGTGGTGATGTTTTTCTGCTAACAAACGACTTCTCCTGAAACCCTTTAATCCCATCACCCCTCAGTATCCACAGGTTTGAGAAATATTTACAAAGATGAGTGATTTCAGGCTGCCTTTAAGAAGACCTTTCCCAGCCAAGAAATACCCCTGCTTGTTAGCAGATACCATCACGTGCACACATTTCTGTGCTGCTTCTACATGAATATTAGTGATTTTCCCTTTTTGCCAGTCGTCGTCAAGTTAGAAGCAGCCAGTTGTGTATAGAGAACATTCCTCTAAACCAGCCTTAGGAGAAAAGGCTGAATTTTGTCAGGGAGGGGAAAAAGATCTCTTCTGCAGAGCACTGTGATTCATTCCAGCTCCACTCTGCCAGCCAGCAGGAAGCTGCTGAGCTGCTCAAACTTCTCTGCATAATCTCTCAGCTCCGATAACCACTTTTCTGCTCCTTGATTGGGGTATTGTTGTCCTTAGTCAAGGGAGCCCAGGAGCTCACCACGCACCTCTGCCATGTGTGTAGGAATGCAGCTTACTGCTGGGGGGAGAACTGGCTGAAACACGGGTTTTGTTGAAGTGCTGGGAAGTCATTGGTCATTCTCAACCACCTCTGGCTGCAAAGTGTCATAAAGTAATATCCATTTCTTTTGGAAACTCTCTCCTTGCTCACAAGTCTCCCCTGTTGGCTTACAGTGAAAAGCAGCTGTTGAAAACACCAAGGATTTTTCTCCTCTGGTAGCCTGGTGTCAGTTCAAGGAGGAGATGATCTTTTCAGCAGGTGAAAGAGGCTACTAGAACATTGTGGGGGTTCTGTGCTTGGTAACTTCATCTGCCAGGGGCACTGAAGGAAGGGTGAAGAATAAGTGGATTTGTGCACATGTGTTTAGAGATGACCTATGAAAAACCACTGCCTTGGGCAATGCAGACATAGTTTTATTAACATCATGTCTACCTTAGCCCTTTGTATAGATCCTCAGAGCAGTTGCTTTCATGATGTGGATTTCATCTGAAGTGAATGGTGTTGCAGAGTTATTTCACATGAGAAGGGCCATTCTGCTTCTTCACTTGTCCTCTCACACTGCTTAAAGCACCTCATGTGGTTTAGAGAAACTCAGGTATGATTGGAAGACACCTTCCATTGAGTCCAGCCGTTAACCCAGCACTGCCAGGTCATCGCTGAACCATGTCCCTCAGCACATCTCCACAGGTTTGAAACTCCTCCAGGGATGGGGACTCCACCACTGCCCTGGGCAACCTGGACCAGCCCTTGACAACC
Source organism: Brachypteracias leptosomus (assembly GCA_013401335.1). NCBI lineage: Eukaryota > Metazoa > Chordata > Aves > Coraciiformes > Brachypteraciidae > Brachypteracias > Brachypteracias leptosomus. The sequence continues at coordinate 41,661 of VYZX01015337.1, forward strand.
CTTTCAGTGGGCACATGAAGATGTTGAACCAAATTTTTGTGATAAAGTGTCACGTGGCTTAATTCTCATTAGGTTCTAATCAGTGCAGTTCTTACAGAGCGTGTCTGAGGCTGGACAACCTGTTGCCCAGAGCTTGGTGCTGGTCTTCATGGTAGTTGTAGGGAACTTTAATCTCAGACACTCCTTAGAGAAGCAAAAAACCTTCTCTGGATCTTTGATCTCCGTAGGTTGGCTCTGCCAAGAATGCCACAAGCTGTCTTCTGGTTTTGATCACTCCCTAAATTAGTAAGGGAATCATTGACCCTTGGGCTTTACCTAGCAACAGCCAATGCTTGAAATCTTATATTTGATGTTTGAAAGCCCAGCAGAGGGACCTTCTCAGGATTTACATCCTGCTTCAAGTTCCTGTTATTTCAGTGGTGACCCTGGAAAACCATCACTTTATAAGCAGAGCAGACACCTGCTCTGCATCTGTTCCTTCTGTTCATCTGACTTCTGAAGCTCTTCTCATGTTGTCAGAGTTGCCCATCCTGCTTTTGTGTTCCTTGCCAAAAAGTTTGTGGTTCTCAGTTGTCATTTCAGGAGACAAAAGAACAGTGAGAAATCTCCTGTGACTAGCAAGGTGATGTTAGTTGTGGCTTTTGATGGTATTACTTCTACTGCAGAGCATCTCATAGCCTCGGGCACTGGGATAATTTTGACTTCTCTCCTGAGCTCTCCAACCATTTTTCTGTTCTGCTGGAGCATCAGAGAGGCAGATGGGCAATGCTGCATCCTCCTAAGGTCTGGTTTAGCTGCAGTATATGAAACAGAAATGTATTTTGGGCCTTTATCCTTGCCCCTTACTCTTACAGTAGCTTTAATAGTAGAAAGAATTAAATAGTAACATGTTCAGGGGATTCAGTGCTTAAAATTGTCTTTGCAGGATGTTTACTGAAAGTATCAAAGATTCAGACGATTATTCTTGGTATCCTAAGTGTGTCTTTGAAATTTAACCTCAAAAGTGATCCCTGTCTTCATGCTCAGGGGGCAGAGTACCCTGAGGAGAACTGGTGTTAAAGACTGAGGCAAAGGCAGCATTAAGTACCTCAGCCTTTTCCTCATCCTCAGTGTCAGTATTCCCCCTCTCATCCGACAGAGGATGGAGATTCTCTCTGGTTCTCTTTTTTTCTTATTGATGTATTTGTAAAATTGCTTTTTATTATCTCTCGCCACAGCAGCCAGACTGATTTCTAGTTGGGCTTTTGCCCCTCTAACGTTCTTCCTACATGATCTAACTAAATCCTTGCATCCTTCTTGAGTAGGCTGCCCCTTCTTCCAGAGGTGGTAGACTCTCCTCTTCCTCCTCAGTCCCAGCAGAAGCTCCCTGTTCAGCCAGGATGGCCTTTTTCCCTGACAGTTCATCTTGTGGCACACAGGGACAGCAGCTCCTGTGCCTTTAAGACTTCCTTCTTGAGCAAGGTCCAACCTTCCTGTGCCACTTTGCCTTTTAGGACTGTCTCCCAAGGAACTTCTTCAACCAGCATCCTGAACAGGCCAGAGTCTGCCCTTTGGAAGTCCATGGTCCTGGTTTTGCTGCCTCTCTTCCTGACTTTGCTTAGAATTGAAAACACTATCTGGCCCAAGATGGCCACCGACCACCACGTCTTCCACTAGTCCTTCTCTGTTGGTAAGGAGCAGGTCTAGGAAGGCAGCACCCCTGGTGGGGCTCATTTACCAGCTGAAATTGTCTTCCACACACTCCAAGGCTTCCTGGACTGTTGCCTCTGCTGTGTTGTATTTCCAGCAGATGCCTGGTGGGTTGAAGTCCCTGACAAGAACACGGCCGGTGATTTTGAGGCTTCAGCCAACTGTCCAAAGAACTCTTCATCAACCTCTTCATCATGGTTGGGTGGTCTAGAACAGACCCCCAGCAGGGTATCTGCCTCCTCATCCTTACCCATAGAGGATGAGTGCTCCCCACTGCTCCCATGTGTTTGTTTCCCTGCATCATGTATCCTAACACCTGGGTGAGTTAACTCTCTGGAATTATATGACAACATTAGTTTTCTTTTGTAGGAGAGAGTATTCATGACAGAAATGAGTCACAGCACCATGAATGGCAGTGCTCAACAGCTTTTCAAGCATTAGACCTTGTATCTAGTGTAGAGGAAAATGCCTGGTTCAGAATCCAGAGAGGGAGAGTGGTACCTAAACAGTGATCACTTCAAAAATGAGGCAAGACAGGTTGGAAGGTAAGTGTAGGGAAGGCAGATGAATCACTGAGATGATGAGAATGACAGACTCTGTGTCATAGCACATGCCTGCTCCCTGAACAAAAGAATTAACAAGGTAGTAAGTGTTGTAAACATATCTTATATAAGACTTTTGTGTTAAAGAAAGGTTTATTGTGATTGCTGTAATGAAATTCGCATGAAGAAGAAAGGGATTTTTTGAATAAAAACTTTGCCTTGGTGCCACAAGAAGAGATTTAACTGGAAAAAAAAAAAGCATTTAATTTTGGAGTAAGAATTTGACTCATCCTTTGAAAAAAAAAAATTGCTATGGTGATAGCAAATTAAGCGTGCAGAGTATTTGGGTTATTTATAAAGTTGAAGAGACAGGTCACTCCAAACTGTAGAGAATAATAAAGATTAAAATGCTGCACCATTAATTTTCCAAGTGTGAGCCCTGTAGTCTGTGATAAGAGGGATCTGGGTGGCAAGATGGAGCCTTACAAAGCTCTACAATAACTACTGCAAGTTTCCTGTTAGAGCATTTCTATTAATATATTAAAATATTTGTTGTTTCCAGGTGGATGAATCCATCTGAAGCACTTGTCACAAGTTCTGTGTAAGCATAAATAAACAAACCCAATCAGGCAAGAGCCCAAAATTTACTATCTTTGTTTATTTTGGCAAGTCTACTTGGTTTTAACTGAGTGTGGGCCCAAACTTGAACCCTAGGCCCGAGAGCCTCAAGAAACATTAGACTTGAACTTCACAGATTTTGTTTTCTTAGTTAGCAAAAGCTTCCAGACTCCAGCCTGAGCTGCATATTTATGCATGAGCTGGTAACAACCCTTTTCTATGAGGTGTTATATAAACAAGTGTCAAAGACCCTGCATTATTTTTTATTGAGCTGCAAATAATGTGCACAGTTTGGAGTCCTTTATTTTATATACAGAGTGCTGCTGGCACATGGATCCCCAGGGGAATAGGCAAGAGAGGGGCTGAGGGGGACACACAAGCTTCCAATGGCTGAAAAATACTCATGGAATCATAGAATGGTTTGGGCTCGACTGCCTTTGTTCCTCTTTCTTTGCTTCTCAACCCTCCTGGCTGAATCATGGAATGGTTTGGGTTGGGAGGGACCTCAAAGATCATCTAGTTCCAACCCCCCTGCTATGGCAGGGACACCTCCCCCTAGACCAGGTTGCTCAAGGCCCCGTCCAGCCAGGCCTTGAACACCTCCAGGGATGGAGCTATAGCCCGTGTGTACATGGTGCTCTCATGAAGAATTAATTCCTGTGAGGTAAGTGGTGGTGTTTGGTGGGGTGGTGAAGGAGTGGAGAGTCTTGAGGAACCTCCAGCCTCTGAAAGTGTTGGGAGAAAGGAGTCTGCCTCATTGCAAGGGCGTTTAACAGCAAAGGCTGGACTAGATGACCTTTAAAAGTCCCTTCCAACCCCAAACATCCCATGATTCCCAAGGTACTTGCCACTGTAAAGCTCTCCTGGTTTCTGGTGGGGCTCATTCACCTTTCATTTTGAGGAGTTCCTTTGTTATACCCCAAGCACCCAGAGCTCCCCATAGTCTCAGATAGGAACAATTCCCTTCATAAGCAGGTTTTGTAAACACAGATCCTAACCAGACTTTTTTTTCTGAAAGAACAAGTTAAAAGTGCTGAGGCTGCACCTGGAATTAAAAAGAGGATTTTGAATCCGATGTAGAATTTCCTGGTGGAATCTGGCTTGAAAACTTCAGAATTTGGACCTAATTTGTAGCAAAACCAGAGATAGCATTTGTTGGTTCACATGAATACAGCTCTTCAGGTGGTTACAGTTTGCCATTTTCCCCTAATTATTGTGGATCTTTTCCCAATCTGGAGCACACGAGTGGAATTTATGTGGCTATAGTGCTTCTACACTGATTCTGCAAAGCTAGTTAAATAGGTTTTTTTTCTTTTAGCATAATGTTGATGGCATTAAGTAAGAACGAGGAAGCAGATGAGAGTTTTTAAAACATCAGATTAGACTAATCACAATGTAAACATGTAATACAAGAGGATAATCAAATGTTTTTCTAGTCTGATGGAGTTTTTTCTTGCTGAATGCATTAACCTCTCTTCCAAGTGTAGGTGGGGTAGCCTGGTGCCTGTCTTAGTAGTTGTCCTTTATGGTTTTACATGATCAATTACTTGTTAACTTCCTTACTCAGAAGCCAGTAATTTGTGATGTTACTCCTTTAGAAGCTGTCTTTGATCTCTTTTTATTTTTTCCAAGAGCAGTTGGCACTATTTTTTAATTCTGTCTTTTCAGGTACTTTGTTTTTGTAGAAGACAGTTGGAAAAATTTTGCTGGTTTCCCATTTATCACTTGTGCTGTAGTTGCCAGGAAATTAGATGGGTACTGTGGGCTTGTATAGTGCTTGCATTTTTTCCTCAGCTTTCTGTCATATGATGTAGTTTCATATTCAAATACTAAAGAGAGGAAAATAATTTCAGGCTTTTTAAGATCACCCTTCTCTTCACTGGAAGGAGAAAGGGAAAAATCTTCTGCACACATAGAAGTGAATAGAGAATTTTCAGCACACCAAGTTCATTTTTTCAAATGTTTGCTTCTTAATGCTCAGCGAATGCCTGATTCAGAGTTTAGTGATGGGGAAAAACTTCTTCTATGCGTGTTATTAAAGATAAACTCTATTTCTGCTGCTGGGAGGGAGGTATTCAGTAGCTTGTTAAAACCCGATGTTTCCTCTGCCACGTGGATTTGGTTGGTTTGTTTAATAGAGCACTTAAGTGAATTTTTATGCATTGAGATTTTCTCCAACATTGAAGATGATTTTGTTCAATTGGCTTTTTAAGCATTTGGAAATTGGAATGAGAAAAGCAGCGTTGTTTAGGGCCCTGGCTAGGATTTTAAAATCGGGAACAGCTCATAGTGTTCCTTATTAAATTTAATTAATTGCTACTCGTGGGCAATATGGCTGAGTTATTGTTGCAGTGAGACCAGTAACTTATAAAATTTGGAATTCTCTACGTTCAGACTTCAGTTAGAGCTTTGCCTAAGCGTAATTTGGTTATTTAATTAAAAAAAGAAAAAGGTTTTCTTCATTTCAAAAGTGTGTTGCAGAGCATCTCACTCATGGATTTTTAAATGCCTTTGGTATTTCCATGGCTAAATCTTTGGTAAGAATTTAGTCGAGTTTATTGGCACTTAAAAAATATCTTTACTATTTGGTACCTGCTTAATGGGGAGATACTTGCCATTAATTTGATCTCGGGCTGTTTTGTGTTGCACAGATGTTCACATTACAAAATCATTATTGTCTACCAGTAATCAGTGCTCCTACTGGAGAAGCCAATATAGGAGTGGGGAACTAAATGGGTGTCTGAAGCCTCATCTTATTCTAGAGATAGTCTTTCCAAATGGGCAATAAAGGGGCCTGTGTGAGGAAACGTGTCTTTGGTGCTTCCGAGATGTTCCACAGCTAAAGAGAATACTCCAGCCTGGCCGTTCACTCGCTCAGCACCAAGCCTTTATGCATTGAATAATTAGTTTTAATGAATAGCATAGGGAGTTAAATCCTTATGACTTAGTTATTTCTCAAGTGAACTGAAAGTCTGTTTCCATAGTGAGTGGGAAGGAGTCATTTGTGAGAGGAGTTTGAAGTAATTCAGTTGTGCAGACCCTTTTACGCTCAGATGAAATGTGCCAAACGTTTGGAAAGGTTTGGATTAGGAGGAAATCAAGCTAAGGAGTTCCTTCTGACCCTTGGCTGGAAATTGAAGTGAATACACACGGTGGCTACCCAAAGTATTAACGTGTTTAAATAGGCACACTTGGAAAAAAATGTATAAAATGGAAGATTTACTGATTTCTTCAAGCTCTGCCCTCATTGTATAAGACATTCTGTGATTCTCTGACATAGTGCTCTTGGGTTTACTTAGGAAATGGTGAAATGAATGTGGCTCCCCCAGGTAAAATTCTAGTCAGAGTGAAGTTATTATCAAAATCCCCATTGAATGAGGTGGGGGCAGGACTCTGCTGAAACATGGAACACTTGAAATCCAGCACAAGGTTAAAAAGGAACCCAAAACCCTCGTTCCTATTTGGAACAGTCTCTCTCATAAATTTCACATCCTTATTAAAATGAAATGTATTTATTGTTCTTCAAACTAAGTCACATCTCTCTTCAGACAATATTACGAAGTTGAATCAGGGTGTGTGTGTTTATGGAAATTAATTGCTCGTTGTGCTCATAAACACAATTGGTAACGCACTAATAAACACCCCTCCAGTTTGACAACTGTTCTGGGCCCAGTTACGTGTCCTTTGATGGGATATAATCATTTTTTGACATCAAGTTAAAAGTGTTAATCCTAAATAGATGCACTGTTCATATTATCCCCATCCAAGTAACCACGTTTTGAAAAACAAAAGCCTTTCTTCTCTTTAGTTTCAAAGTGACTCAGCAACATATGTTTTTGTTTTCAATTTGTGCTATATGGTGACTCATAAAAAGGCTTTTAAAACCAAAATGGAGGTGCTGTCACTGTTATTTTCTTGTTCTGATGACAGAGGAGCTATCAGCTTCCTCCTGTGGATAAAACAAGGTTACCCAGAGATGTTAACCTGAGCCGTCAGTAGGACTGAGTGGTGCAGTTGACATGTCTGTGGGAAGGGATGTCATCCAGAGGGACCTGGACAGGCTTGAGAAGTGGGCCTGGGTGAACCTTCTGAGGTTCAACAAGGCCAAGTGCAAGGTCCTGCACCTGGGTCAGGGCAACCCCAGCCACGAAATGCAGGCTGGGCAATGAGTGGATTGGGAGCTGTCCTGTGGAGAAGGACCTGGGGGTGCTGGAGGATGAAAAGCTGGAGCTGAGCTGGCCCTGTGTGCTCACAGCCCAGCAGCCAGTGTCCTCCTGGGCTGATCCCCAGCAGCGTGGGCAGCAGGGCAGGGAGGGGATCCTGCCCCTCTGCTCCAACCTGGGGACACCCCCCTGCAGTGCTGGGGCAGCTCTGGAGTCCTCAGCACAGCAGAGACATGGAGCTGGTGGAGCAGGTGTCCAGCTGGGACTGAGTGAGTGGGAAAGGAGCTACTGTCCCAAAAGTGATCTTACAGGTACCACAGCTGCAGAGAGACCTGGGTGAGCCCCTGAAGAAGCCCAGGAAGCCCATGAGGAGGAATGAAGGAAGCAAACCACTTTGCAGCTTGATCAGTGAATGATGTTAGGAAGTAGTTCTAATTACAGTTATTTCTGCTGTTCATCACTGCTTGGGCAAGTAACTCTGTCCTGTAGTTTTTGATAAAAGTCATTTTCCTTGGTAGTATTTTAGCAGTTGTCTGTTACAATCCATTTTGTCTTGGTTCTTTCTCTCCTTTCCTGCCTTACCTTCATCTCTGCTCCTCGTTTCTTTTATAATTTATCTAAACAGCTTTCCACAAACCCTGAGAGATCATACCCTTCAAAGCCAAATTGTATTTCTTAACTCCTGTACTCCTCCTGGAGAGCTGTCAGGAGGTGGTTTTACCTTTGGAGGGAAGATTGCTTGTTTTCATCTCAGCAAGTATTTTTAGTTAAGCATTTTTCCTTCAGGTGGTCCCTACTGGATCTTTAGCAACTTACACGCTAGTATGTTTTATTTTAAGTTGTTATTTGTAGTTTTGCTATAATTTGGAGGTAGCTAGAGGCTGTGCCTCCTGTAAGAAAACTATTTTCATCCTCCTTAACATGAAGGAACTTGCTTGTTAACTGCATTTGACTTCATGTCTTGAGCTTAAACACTAACCTGGAAGCTGTTACTTGGACATTTGGTTTAAAACAAGGGCACAATTCACAAGTCAAATTTTGGTAGTAGCATTAGGCAGTTAGCAACTGGGTTTAATAGACTCTGCTGCTGTTTGTTTGTGACTTTCCTGGCTGATAAAATGATGTTTGAGATTCTTTGGTTTTTATTCCTCACTTGCAGTTGCTAAGAATTGCTTAGTTATGAACTCTGGAAGCCTGATCAATGTGTGTGAAAAATATGCATAATAAGGTAGTGAGGATTTTTTTCCTGATGCTAAAATGTGTTCTTGGTCTTGTGTTGGGAGCAAAGAAGACTAGCAAGGCACCTTCTGCATTTCATCATCGTGGCACTTGAGGACATGGTCTAGTGGTCATGGTAGCGTTGGGTTGATGGTTGGACTTGATGATCTTAAGGTATTTGCCCTTTCTTTTGACAAGCTGTAGATGATCCTGTTTTCCTCACGATTTCTAAATATCACATGGCACATTGAAATCTTTACATTTGTTGTCATTTGTTAGTGGAATCTGCAGTAATTTTGTTGTCATGATGACACCATGGGATCATGCCAACATAGGTGTCTGCCTCACCCTACAACCAGGCAGAAATGGTCAAGCATACAACTTTTCCTAGTCCTGTTCTGTGGGAGTAGAAGATGTGGTACCTGCAAAATGGTTAGTGCCTGTGGTCTTCTTGGTTCTCTAGAATACTCCTGAAGTTGTTTCCAACCTTTCCATCCAAGGTGTCAGTTGTTGGGAGCAAAGAACTAAGTTCTTGCCACATGAAATTAGTTCTTAAAATTCTTTTGCATACTCTCATCGTACACTAGTGTTAAAATACCTTAGTGCTGTTCCTTGTGTGCTGTTTCTTCTGGGAAACATCTTTGGGAAAGCCTCCTCCTCTGAGATTTGGGGATCTTCTCAGATGTCCAGCTGACAGGAACAGGCTTTCCAATTCAGAGGTTTTGAATCCTTCCCATGCATATTTTACACGTACAAGGAAACACGTCGGGTTTAATGGTAAACAGCTCGTGGACTCTGCGTGTTTGGATGGGTTGTGTGTACATAGAATAATGTCTTGGTAACTACCTCACTTGCTATCTGAGGTTTTACAGTCATGTTCTTGGCCTTCATTTCGCTGGGTTATTAATGCAAGTTTTAGCTATTAGCAGAAATATTCCTCGTGGAAGTTTTCCATGGGAGCCGTGCTGGTCGTCACGCTCCCCAAAGCCAGAAGTGGATGTGTGTGAACTCCACACATGCATGAACTATAAAACAAATACGTGTAATCTAGCTACTGCTCTTTATTAAATATTTGCTATTCTCTGATTGTTTTCAGCTGCTTTTCCACGCTGGCTGCCTAGGATTAATACAAAGCATATTTTGCATTGGTGAAAAAGAAATCCTCTGGCGATCTCTTGAGAAGCTCATGGTTAGTTAGAAATTTGACAGAAATTTCAGTTTTGCTTTTTAGCTTTCCAGTGCTACCAGTAAATACTAGTTGCTTGTCTCACCTGCTGTCTCCTGGCACTGGTGTAGTGAAGAACTCCTTTAGAAGCCCCTAAGGATGTTTCTCCTACCAGAGAAGGGTCTGAACAGAGTTGTTGGCCAGGATTGAGGCCATGTGCTGAGGAGAAGGAAGAAAAGCTGTGTCAGACAAGCATATCTCATTCCTGAAGGCATTTTTATCCTGGATTGTGAGAAAAACATCAATTCTATAAATGCTCTGCTGGGGAGCACTTGGGAGACAAGGTGAACATGAAGAGGTCTGAGCTTCTGGGCTGCTGGACTCCAGGAGCAGCAGGACTTGAGTTGGCTTGAATTTTGCTGCAAAACTTGTCAGGTTGATTAGTGTAATGTAGGTTCCCAAGTAGGCTGGGGGTGACACAATCCTTTTTAGGAACTTGATTTGAGAATTTTAATAATGTTCTCTGTACTGTGTCTTCAAGAATATAACCTGAGGAAGAAACACTTCATCACACACTTATGACTCCATTATTTGAGGGTATGAAGACCTGTGGAGAAGTTGTGCAAGTCTTACCAGACTCAGACTAGAACGACCACCTTTGTAGCTTTTGTTTATATTTCTTGATATTGTGTGTATTTTTTTAGTTGCATTTTTTAAAAGTTAAAGAATGATTTCTTAATTTTGTGATATCAACCTACTGCATTCTCTTGAGTGTGCAAGGATCTGGATGTGAATAGAGGAAAAATTCTTTGCATTCATATATCTCTAAAAGGATCTTCATGAGATTTTCTAGTTGTACTGTATGAGGGGTTTTACACTTGAAAGTCAGTTAATACTCTGGAAACTAATGGAGAGTATTAATTCCACATAACTATGTTTAAACAATCACTTATTTGCTTAGGTGGTTTTTTAGAACTGAGTAGAGAAATTCTGCTCAGGTAAGTTCTATGACTAAATGTAAGTTTAAAAAATGCTTTTCTCCATTAAAAAAAAGTTATTTGCCTTTGGTGGTCCAACAAACCTGCATGTGCTTCCAGTTCTTTTTTTGCTTGTAACAGGGAAAGGGACACTGCCCTAAGGGACACTGGGGTGCTGTTTAAAGCTGTTGGTATCAGCGTGGCCTCCTCTGCCTCTGTGTGTTTCTCCTTATCTGTCTTCAAACCACTCAAATAACTGAATCAAGATCATGTTCAGCTCTCGTTTGGGATAAAGATTCATGTAAACTGTAAAGTATTTCGGTAGCCAGAGTACAGTATGAAACCCTGTGGCTTGTTTAAAAGCTCACCTAGGAGATGAAAAGTTCCCTTGTTTGCCCACTGCCAATTCCAGAGTTATTTTCTTACTTTCTAGTAGCACTCTTACTTCAGAAGCTCTGATTTTAGTGAGGGAAACAGGAGCTCAGTCAAGCCTATGATGCCCGATGGCTTCAGAGAAGATTTTCAGCAATTTTATTAACAATGAGCTCTTAAAGCTGTGTGGCAAATGAAACAGCAATGCTATGAAAGAGACCATCACCACCACCTCTGTCACTCACTGAAAAAAATCAAGTCTTGCTTGGTAGAAGGAAATACATTTTAGGAGAAAACCAAACTTGACCTCAGTGAACTGATATGAGCAGTACAGTGATAATGATAAACCTTATAAAGCACCGTGTCTCTTAATAATGTGCCACAAAGCACTCTAGAGATTCTCAGCTCTCAAATCAAGCTGTAAAAGCTAATAGAGGAGCTCCTAAAGTCTCTGCACAGTGGCTGATTTCATGGCCATGGCTTTGCTTGGTTTAGTGGTGCGAGCAGAGGACACTTGCCCAACATCTTCAGCATCCCCAAGGGGAGTAGGTGCAGCACTTACAGTTTCAATGATGTTTTTGCAGCTGTATTCTAGTGTATTTTATACATTGTAGGTTTTGATGTTAAAAACTTCAGTAAGGAAACAAAACTGGAAGATTAATGCTGCTGTGATTCAGCTGGTTGTGGAAATAAATAGAATTATTTATAATTATATAATATATTTGGATAGGAGTTGAGGGCTCTGAGTCTTTAGTGGCATCCCTAATCTTAGTGTAGTTCTCCAGAGACTAAGCTACTATTTTAAGTGGTGATGTTCTTCTGATAAGCTCAAGAACCAGGAATAGAGTCAGTGACCCTCTTCCATCTCCTTTTTGCCTTCTCAAAACCAGGTGTAAGCAAATGTTTTCTGACCATGCTGTGGCCAAGGCCACCTTGTGCCATCCCCACCCAGCCTTAACTCCCATGTGCTAAAGGGCAGGGGTGTGAGAGCAAAGTAGGGAATTTTTCATCCAGCTGACTAGAATAACAGAGAAAAGTCTTAATTTAATAGTTAGATTTGAGGTGCCACTAACTGATTTTTAATTTGAATGCTGTGTATTTGTATATCCTTTCACTCTCTAACATTCATGATAAACTTGACAGCTTAATCTCAGCAAAACCATCTAGAGAGGATGTTGTGAGGTGGTATTTTTTTTAAGTGTAAATTAATTTTCTCTTTAAACAGAGGAACATCTGCATTGATGCCCTCAAGTGCTGTAAAGTGCAAGTCTTGCTGCCATGGTTTATGTACAGGGCTTTGTACAAAGACATTTGCACACAAGTGCATCCACAGATAGACTATTTTCAGAGATGTTTTGTGTAGCTCTTACAATGATGAGAGGTCCTCATGTGCTGGTGTCACATAAAGATGCTGCAGGAAAGCTCCTTTGTCAATTGGCAGAAGGAATGTAGTTTCATTCATTAAGAGGTAGAAAAATAACTTTGTGTTTTCTTTTTTGTGAAGTCACCACTTGTCAGGCTGTTCATGGGCTTTGAACTGAAAGATTTTTCAGGTTAGGGAAATATTTGATTTCAGGCTAGGGAAATAAATGAGGGGACCATCACATCTCCCTCACAAGGAAAGGGTGAGAAACATGGGAATGTTTAGCCTGGAGAAGATCTGAGGTCCTGGAGAGGATCTTCTGGATGCTCATCAACACTTAAAGAGTCCGTGGGGGTCAGGAGGATGGGGCCAGGCTCTTGTCAGTGGTGCCCAGGGACAGGACAAGAGGCAACAGGCACCAACTGGAACCCAGGAGGTTCCATGTGAGCAGGAGGAGAAAGTTGTTTGGTGTGAGGGTGTTGGAGCCTGGCCCAGGCTGCCCAGAGAGGTTGTGGAGTCTCCTTCTCTGCAGAGATTCCAAAGGTAACTGGACACAATCCTGGACACCTTGCTCTGGGTGAGCTGCTGGAGCAGGAGGGTTGGACCAGATGATCTCCAGAGGTCCCTTCCAACCCTCACCATGCCGGGATTCTCTGTTTTATTTGTGGTGTTATTTGCTTTTTTAATTGAGCAATTTTGTCTGGTTTTTGAAGGAAGGGTTAAAATAACATGAGGAAACAAGATCCCTTTCTCCCTTTTAGGGGTGGAGGTTTCTTCCAGCCATGAGCTCTACCAACTTCATTGTCTGCTGTTCTGGAAGGCTGGAGGGCAGACCAGTGACCTCCAGGGCATGGGGTGTATATATCCCTTTGAACTGGAGGTGAAACCATTGCTGAGTGGGAGAGTCCAGTTTACCTGTGGGTTCTGGGATGCCCACCATCCCTCAGAAAGATTTTGTGACACCTCCATGATCCCTGAGGTCAGTGGTGTGAGGAATTTCTTTGTACCCTTACAGAGATCAGCACTTGGCCCCACAGGTTTTGCATGTAAAAAGGCCGTGGAGCACAGATCTTTAATTTGATGGTAATTAACTTTGAGCAGTGTACCAAAGTGTTTGGCACATTTAGAAGTGTCTTAAAATCAAGGTTTCAGTTTGTTTCTGAGAAATTTTGTAGTTAACCCAGTTTCTGCTCTTGATGCATGAGTGACTGGGTACCATATGATGAACCACGTTACATAAGATGCTCAAATTGTTGATCCAAAATTCCAGCTTTTTAACTCTTCTGGGATCTGAGTGTTTCTTGTTTTATTTTTGTCCTGTTTTCTCTTTTCAGTATTTGAAGTGTTGATTTGAAGCCCTTTTCTGCCAGTGCTGTTAGCAGAAAGAACTTATGTACACCCATCTGCCTGTTCCTTGGGCACAGGAATGGGCTGCACTGTCAGGAGCTTCTCACTTTGTGCTGTAGATTAATACAGGTGGGATTTTTTCCCTGCTTTTCCCTCTTTTTCCTCTGCGTAGGTTCGTGTCTTGCAGCAGGATCTAGTGGAATAAGAACCATCAGCATCATTGGTTCCAGCTGCTTCCTCAACAGAAAAACTGAATTTTATTTGGATGAGCTTTGTCATCTCTTGACTATTTTGAGAGGAAGAGAGTTTCTCCCCTTCCGTGCATCTTCCCCACCCAGATGTTTGGGGTTTTATTGTATTTTATGAGTAAGTCCAACACTTTCTCAGCTGTGGGGCTGCCGTGCAGAAAGCAGATGCTCCTTTTAGAAAACATTCCATGATACTGGAAGCTTAATTATCCAAGCCACAAAGTCAGGCTCTCATTGCATTTTCCACTTGTTTAAAAAAATTCAAAAAAAAGGCTAAAAGTATTATTTATTTTTATGATAATGCTGACAATAGGGTAACAGCTGGGAAATACAAAGCTGCAACTCCATGGCTGAACAAGGGAGATAATGATAGTTCATCTGCAGAGAGAGTTATTTTCTTCTAATATGACATGGCAGAGGTTCAGTTTGGAGCTGCAAAGCTTTAATTGCAATTTATAGTTATTTATAAATTACGTCTGTGTAGGTTCTTCCTATAGGAATCTGTGTCTTTATTATCAGAGGGTTGGGGGGGAGAAGACTGGTGGGAAGACTTGAAAGACCACACTTGTAGTCTTATGGGTATTTGAAATTAAATGTTGGTTTTGTACGTAAATGGATCCCGTGAAAGACAAAATAAGGCCAGGGAGGTCAGATTTCCCTAAATGCATGGAGAGCAGGAGAAGAGAAGAGTTTTATGGGATGTTTGCTTGAGAGAAACAACCCAGCCCAATTTTCCTTGATGAAAATACCCATTTTTGAGTTGGTTTGTCAAAAACATGAGAGTATTTTTGCCCTCCAGATATTGAAGAAGGAGCTGTCAGTGTAGAGTTCCTACATGATGCTTCTCTACATGGTTACATGCTGCAGTTGCTTCCAGATGCTGCATATGAGCACAGCAAGAATGGGTTTAAAATATGACAAGAGTCTGTTAAAATATGATTTATTTTAGAACGTTCATAGAAAATAGGGAACTAGATTAAAAAAGCCCACAACAAACACAGTGTTCTTGGGGAGTGGTTTGGTTTTGCTGACTGGAAATAGAAATTCTTCCCAAATTCCAGCTGAAATGAGGGAGTTGAGATTCTGCTCTTCCATCCGTGCTACACAAGAAGTTCTCAGCTAGGGGAATTTCACAGATTGAACTGATACCAGCATTGCTTCCCATGCCTTTGTGCAGCTTGTTTATGTAAAAAACTGTCTTTGGAGGACCAGAAAAAATAGCCTCCTTGCTTGTCTGTGTTGAGTAATGAGGGATTTGAGAGAATGATGTGTGTGGTTCTCTGGGAAATGAGATGGAGCTCATCACCTCAGGATACTGCTTCCCAGCTGTGCTCCCCCCTTGGATTTGGGGAGTTTTTCTGTGAATTGTTTGCCAGCACATTTTTTGAAGAAGGCTGGGATGATGGATTGTTGGTATTGCCTGGAAATCAAGAATCTCTGGGCTCTTGCTTGGTTAAAAGGGTTTCTTTGACATCATTTTCCAATGCTAATAGAGTTGGTTTGGGTTTGCAGAATGATAAACTCGCCTGAGAACAAAACCAAGTTGATCAAAACTCTACTTCAGCTTTTTCTCTCTATTTTACCAGTAGCATCTCTGCTCCTTGTGCATCCACAAATAGAAGTTAGCTCCACTTCACTGATGGGATGAGAAGCCTGCAGAGATCATGTAGCATCCCCAAAAATACAAAGTCCTATCTCTGAAGTCCAAGAAAAATATGGGAAATGCTAAACTGTTCTTTTGTTCCTTTCCTCAATCCCAGGTTGAAAGTTGGAGTAAAGTTGTATTAGTTGTAACTGAGAATTACTGTGGCAATTACTTAAGTCATGTTGATTGCAGGGATTAGAAGTTAACACATTTAAACACTGAAGGAGCCATTTCTTCAGTGTTGTCTCAATTATTTAGCCATAAATCAGAGTTCATTTTTCTTGGCCTGACATGGGCAAAACCACCATGGACTCAGGTGGAACTTCTGCTTGGATGTGGCTTCTGATGCAGGCTCCATGTTAATCTAGTTGTTATCTAGTGTCACTCAGAGGATAAAATGCAAGTAGATGCTCTGGAGAGCAGAGCATCTGAGACCACGTTAAGGCCATGGTTTGTGCCTAGGGGTCAGTCATAGAATGATGCTGGAAATACAATTTAAACACGCTGGTTTTGTTAGATACTGGGCAAAATGGAGACATGGTCTTGATGGAGGTTTAAAATACTCTCTTGCTTTGTGTAGAGTGTTGTGTAGCATGAAAATCAAAATGGGTAGAACATGGACCAGCAAAGCTCAGGATTTTTCAATCATTTAAAATCTGTTGCTGCTCTGTAGGAAAAGTTTTAGGTATTTGCTATAACAAAAGTCCATTCTGGACACAGTTATACATCTTAATTTTTCTGTGGTACCAGAAGTGCAATGGATTTGTGCAGTGCATGATCTATATAGACAGCCTGGAGTAGTTGCAAACCTTCTTTAGGTTGGGTGAGGCACCTGGAGGTGACTGAGCTCTTGCACTGATGTCTCCTGTGCTGCTCACAGTAGTGCTGGGACCACCCTGCATGCAGCTGAGGTGCTCTTTTAAACTGGGTTCTGTTTGTCTGGATGATGTTCCAGTTGTGTTTCTTCATGCTGCATGCAGATGATGTTGGCTCCTGAGACACTGTAAATAAACCAGGTGAATTCTTGTGGCTTGATTCACAAGAAACTAGAAGTAGCTTTGTGTGAACATACGTATAAAATACAAGTGGACCTTTCTCCTTACCCTCCTGAGCAGCTGCTGCTCACAGCAGATGGATATTCTAGCACTGCCTGATACAGCCTTCCAGAGAGTTATGAAATTCTTATTTTAAATGAAAAGAGGGGAGATATAGATTAGATTAGATTAGATTAGATTAGGAAAATCTTTTTTACAATGAAGGTGGTGAGACACTGGCCCAGGTTACCCAGAGAGGTGGTAGAAGCCCCATCCCTTGAATGGAAATTCTTCAATTAACATGGTGGCAGTTTTGCTAATTCAATCATACACTTCATGTTTTATTCCTTAGCAGAAGAGGCTTTTCTTTGGTGATGGGCCAAGTGCATGGGATGCAATGTCCTTCTTGAGACCACCTGAGCACCCTCACTTCTCAGTGGCATATGTAGCAAACCCAAACTCTGTACAGAGAGTAATTTGATTCTCCAAGATAGTTTGATTCTGAAGCAGCTCCCATGCCCCTGGAGTGTCTCTTCAGCTGCTCGCTGTCTCTTCTGCATTTTCCATTTGCCAAAATGAGCATTCCTTGTGCTTTTTCATCCGTACCGAGGGTTTTGACAGAAGTTGGAATAATGTTGGGTAACTCCTCCTATTAATCTCTGAATTTCCAGACTCCCCTGTGTGCTCACCTCCCCAATCCCCAGCACTGTTCAGTGGGAGTTCTGCGTCACTCTGCGCCCATACGCTGCTTCAGCTTTTCACATGAGAGATCCTGGCTTCTGCATTTGCTTTCCAGAACAGTCAGGGTGCAGATGTTTCTGCCTTCAGCAGCTTGGCTAGATCCACACAGTCTGCTTTTTATGAGCAAAGGAGGTATGTGTGTCTGCATCTTCACTGGGGATAATGGGAGTTTTGGCTGCTCTAACCGATGCAGTGGGAGAGGTTGGTTTTGGCTGTGCAGCCTTTCCCTGGTGGGTGAGAAGCCCTCACCCAAAGGATGCTGTTGGTGGAGAGAGAAAGTGCTGCTGGATCTCCTAGGGATGGTGAGGATGGTTGATATAACTATTGTTTGCTGCAGGAAAGGGTCACTGCCCATTTACTTCTCTTACACAAGATCTGTCAGTGGAGATGACAAAGGATCGTGTGCTCATGTTGCACCTAAAAACCTAGATAAGGAACTTGGGAAGCTTGTATTAGCTGATGGAGAGCTAGGAAATTATAGAATCATATCATGGATTGGATTGGAAGGGACCTTTAAAGGCCATCTAGTCCAACCCCCCTGCACTGAGCAGGGACATCTGCAACTGGAGCAGGTTGCTCAAAGCCCTGGCCAACCTCCCCTGCAATGGTTCCAGGGATGGGGCAGCCACCACCTCTCTGGGCAACCTGGCACAGGCTCTCACCACCCTCATTGGAAAAAAATTCTTCCTTCTCTCTAGTCTGAATCTCCCCTATTTCAATTTAAAACCATCACCCCTTGTCCTGTTGCAACAGGCTCTGCTAAAAAGGTTGTCCCCATCTTTCTGACAGGCCCAATGGGTTGCTGTGGGAAAGGAGGAGGAGATAAATGTGTCTCTCATGTTATGCTCAGCTCCACATGGATATTGCAGAATTTATCAGCAGATTGACAGTGGCCATGTTATGTTCTCCTAAGATGTTTCTCCTTCCTCACACATCCTGCGTTGCACAGTGAAATCAAACCAGTGTCCCCCCTGTCCTACAGCTGCTTCTCAGGGTGGTCAGGTCCTGAGCCATGTCTCACATCCACGCTCTTCCCAGTGGAGTGCAGGGGTGCTAAATGCCCTTTGGAGTGTAGCTGGATGTTGGATACTCCAAGTCTTGAGAGATGCAGAATCCCCTGGGTTCCTGGCAACTGCTCAGTTCTCATACAAGTCACAGGAACACCAGTCAAAAACTTGTGATCTTTTCTCCAATCTGCTCAGTGTAATTTTTACTTTCCCCAGCCTTCTGCAAATTCAAGTACTGACCCTGCAGTGCTTTGGAAAAAAAAGATTAATTGGGGCTGGATTCTGCTTTTACCACCTTTTCATTATTTTGGCAAATAAAATTCAGAGCTCAGGTTTTTCTCCTGACTACTCAGGTCCATAGAGCTGTGTGATTAATGATTTCTCTTGACAACTTCTGCTAATTACAGTTTTATTAATGCCCAGGAATAAACAATGCAATCTTCTCGTTTGCCCTGCGTAACACACCTTGTACAATTCCTCCCAGTAATTATCTCATCCCAACCCTAGAGCTTGTCGTGGAGATCTTAGCAAACTTTTCCACTGGGGCTTTGTTGTGTTCTGTCAGCACAGCTATGAGAAAAATGCATTGGCCCTTTAGTTAGTTCCTGGAGATAGAAAACAGAGGAGCCAAATTAATTATTTCACTTAAAAAGATTAATGGGAGGGAATGTGGCACGAGCCTTTGTGTTATCAGTTATTTATGGGATTTCTTCGAGTGAAGTGCTCCTTGCTATCTGATTCCTGGAGGCTGTTCTCTTTGGCATGAAGCTGATGAACAGACTGATTTTATAGCTTTGCTTCAGTTTGGTGCTTTGCTCCAGAAAGAAATAAACAGATAGGAGGAGGAGAAGAAAGGTCTGTACCAAAACGTTCATCCTTTTTCTTCTAAACCACAAGTTTTGCCAGTGTGTGCTGGCATTGGTGCTGGGGATATGTTTTCATAGAATCATTCTGGTTGTAAGAGACCTTTAAGATCATCAAGTCCAACTGTTAACCCAGCACTGCCAGGTCTCCACTAACCCACGTCCCTCAGCACCACATCTCTAGGGCTTTGAAACCCCTCCAGGGATGGGGACTCCACCACTGCCCCGAGTAGCCTGTTCCAGGCCTTGACAACCCTTTCAGGGAAGATGTTTTTTCTGATGTCCAACCTAAACCTCCCCTGGTGCAACTTGAGGCCATTTCCTCTTGTCCTATTGCTTGTTCCTTTGGAGAAAAGACCAACACCCACTTGGCTCCAACCTCCTTTCAGGGAGTTGAAAGAGTGAGGTCTCCCCTGAGCCTCCTTTTCTCCAGGCTCAAAACCCCCAGGTCCCTCAGCTGCTCCTGACAAGACTTGGACTCTAGATCCTTCACGAGCTTTGTTACTCTTTGGACATATTTTGCTTTATAAAACATTTTCTTAAGAGACTGGAAAAAGCAATGCTTGGTTTTGGCCATATGCCCTCTTCTCAAGACCCATTTCCCTCTTCAACTAATGCAGAAAGACCACACCTCACTTTGGTTGTCCTCTGTTCAGGGAGTGCTGTAACCAAAAGGATGGAACAAGAAGCTTGGGCACTATTCCTAAACAAGCTGAAGAGTGTCTGAAAGTATCTGTAGGAATATAAACATGTGTAACAGAACTTGACATTGAAACTAATCTTGTGTGTCATTGACAGACACCAAGAAAGTGAAATACAGCAGCTGTTCCAGAAGTCACAGCTGACCTACACAAATACTGGGAAGTGGAAACAAAGGATGTATATGTGTGTGTGAGAAAGATGCAGTTAGATAAACACATTTAAACATCTGGGGTTTGGTTTGATTGGTGTATGGTCTCCTGTGAAAGTCACTTTGGATTTTTTAAGAGGTCCTTGAGTTGTGGAGTGAGGCATTTCCCAAGAAGCAGGATTCACTTAGCACTGGTGAGGTGGTATCTTGGAAGGGAGGCAAATTATAGATGGAGTAAATAAAATAAATGAGGATCACATAGTAAAACACAGGCCTTACCATGGTAAAAAAAGTAGGTATAACTGGTAGATATTATTATATCTAGGTCAGAAGTCTCTATGAGACATGAAACCAAAGCCTGGAGAACTTGGTGAGTCCAAAAGGGGGTGAAGAGGTGAGCTCCAGGTCTGCACGTATCTGTCTTTCTTAACTTGCTTTAGCAAACTTTAAAATACCTTTGTACAAACACTGTTTTATAAAAATGAAATGTTGGGAGTGTTTTTCCAGCCAGAAACTTGTCATAGAATGGTTTGAGTTGGAAGAGATGTTAAAGATCATCTAGTTTCAACCTCTCTGCCATGGGCAGGTACACCTTAAACCAGGTGTAAGGCCCCATCCAACCTGGCCTTGAACGCATCCAGGGCTGGGGCATCCAGAACTTCCCTGGGCAACCTGTGCCAGTGTCTCACCATCCTCACAGTGAAGAACTTCTTGCTTCCATCTAATCTAAATCTCCCCTCTTCCAGTTTGAACCCATTACCCCTCATCCTGTCACTACAAGCCCTTGTAAAAAGTCCCTCCCCAGCTTTCTTGTAGTCCCCCCTCAGATACTGGAAGGCCACAAGAAGGTCTCCCTGGAGCCTTCTCTTCTCCTGGCTGAACAAGCCCAACTCTCTCAGCCTGGCCTTGTAGGAGAGGTGCTTTGGATCATCTTTGTGGCCCTCCTCTTAAGTATATACTTCTTAAATAAACACCCGAGTCTGTGCTGCCTTACCTTAGAGGAATTAGAGGCTTTACTTCAGCAAAGTGTTGAAGCATTTGTGGTTAGTTTGGACTTGTCCTGGCTTCAGACAGATGATTTTTTCCTTGAATTTGGAGCTATGCTGGAATCTCCCCCAGAGCTGGAGTCACGTTGCTCTCTTGGCCAGCGTTGCTTCTGTCATGACCAGGTCAGTGCCAGCGGTGGCCAAGCTCCTGCTGGGATCTGCCCCTGGTTGACACCTACCTTCTGCAGGGACCACAGCCAGAGCAGGACAGGGCAGCTCAAGCTCTCTGACCTTCTACACTCCCTTCACCTGAAAGCTAGAGATTCAGGCAGTGAGACCTCCCTTGATGGAGTTAAATGAAACCACAGTTGACAAGCTGTTCAGCAGCTTTCTCCAAATCCTGAGGGCTTACTCCACAGATACTCCTGGTAGGAGATTTGTTACACCTTAGTTAACACTGTCCCTTAGGGTGTCTTGTGCTCAGGTCTATGATAGGAAACACTTCCCATCTCTTCACCCATCAGTCAACACATCCAGTGAGTTCTTGATGCCTGTGTGGGAACCAACAGCACGTGGCCTGTATTTAGGGGAAGGAAATGGGGAAAACAAGCAAAGAAAAAGCCCAAGCTGCAGCATTTACATGTCAGCCAGTGCTTTTGAGTTCTGCAAGACATGGCAGAGACATTACAGTCTTGGAATAAACAGTGTTTCAGTTCTTCTTTCAGTGCAAGTTCCTCCAGGCTTGCTCCTGACTGATGGTTGCACAATACTTCATAAAGTGTAGATATTATTGAGAGCTTTAATGATGCTCGTTGGCTGCTTTAATCTCTCAGACTCTTTTTTGCAGTGACCCTCTAATCCTGTGTGTTTCACTGAGAAAAGAGGAACAGCAGGTTGACTTGCTAAATATGCCATGAGAACACGTAACTCACATAAGGTGTTAAATAATCAGAATATTTTCTCCTCTGCAACTTGTGTGAAGTTCTGATGGTGGTGTCTTTCTCAGGACCAAATCTGAGAAAAGTGGAGAGGCTGAAAACAAATGGATTTGATTTTTCTCTGGGGTTTCAAGCATATAGTAGCTGAAGATCTTTATAGCACAGCTACGTATTTATAAACCACAATATTTAGCTTTGGTTTGCTTCTGAGACTCATGGAACACTGCAGTGGATGGATGAAAGCAGAAGTGGAAGCAGGGTTCTTGTTGCAGCTGGAAAGGAGGTGACAGATGGAGCAAAGAGAAAGTCCCTAGTCTTTGCAGTCTGCATTTTCTCTTTGCCATCTGACCAGCAGAATGGGACATGTTCCCACCAGGGTCTCCATAGGTTTTGAAAAAAAAAAAGAAAGTTATTTTTCAAGAAAGGAAAAGTATTTTATTCTTTTAAGAATAAATATTCTTTTAAATTTATTATATCTAATACAAAGATGCAGCAATAAGAGAATCTCCCTGGATGCTGAGGTATTAGTGTATGTCTCTGGAGCATCTCTAGTATGGGGAGAGAAATTAAAATGCTGGAAGTAGAAGGCATCGAAATTGTGGATTTATAAACCAAAATCAAAAGTTGTAAGGCTGAAAATATTAATGTAAATATGGACCTGCTCTTATAAATATGGAAGAAACTCCAGCCTCTAGAGAAAAAGCTTGGGAAGTGAGTGCAGCATCCCTCTGTGGTCATGGTTAGGATAGTTAGCACAATGTAAAGAGCTAAAAGAAATACATGCTGTGGAGTATGTGTGTTGTATTTGCTCAGTTGGATGTATTTGAGAATAAAATAAACCTCATACCAAATGGCTATTAGCTGTATAGAGCACTTGGAAGGGCTGAGAATGCATCTGGAGGAGGTTATGAAGGAAAATATTATTATGCAGGAATAAAAGCATTTTAAACACTATTCTGAAATCTTTTGTGCAGCTTTTCTGATGGAAGATATATGTAAAGATGTTGGGTTTGTTGTTTTTTTTTTCCTACTTTTTCCTCTATTAAGGTGAGATGTTTGGGTCAGAAATGGGGAAAACATCTTAAACCTGTTCTGTAACTTTGATTTGAATGCAAATTACTTGAGTACAGGTGACTAATTGGTCAGTCCTGTGCTACATTTTGAGACAAAACCATGTGTTCCTCAGTAATACTGTCATAACAAAATTGAGGAAAAAAAGCAGCAACACCATTAAGATGGAAGATTGATCTTTGTTATCCTTCCTTTGGTGTGATCAGAGGAAAAAGGTGTTCCTCAGGTGTCAGGCTCACTGAATTGCAGTGACACACCTGAGAAGAGAACCTCTTGAGATACCATCACAGGCATAGCTTCAGCCTGCCTGTACCACTGAATTTGGAGACAGTGAGCCAAGCATTGCTACATGAAGGAACAGGGTGGCTGGGGAGTGAGGGGCTTCTCCACCCTAGTCCTCTTTTTTCCCCTAAAATAATATCCTCTCTAAGTGCCCACGCTTAGCCCCTATCCAGGGCTAACCTAGAGCAGTTGCTCTATCACCCGGTGCAGAGAAAAGAGCTTGGGTAAAGGAGAGAAGGCTCCTGGGTTGAAATGAAGATGGATTTAATGAAACAGCAAAGCTGGTATTAATACTAATGCCAATATAAAGTATAGAATGCCCAGTATGGTGGTCACAGTAAGCAGGAAAGCAGCTCTTGGGAGCTGAATGGTGGGTGAGCCCCTCCAGGGATGGGGAGAAGCAGGAGGAGAAGCAGAAGGAGAAGCAGGAGGAGGACAATACGTGTCTGCTGGTTGCCTTCACCCCATAAGAGTAAATGTATGCTGGTTTTTAGCAGCTGGATGTGCAGCATCTTTATTTTTGAGTGAGCTGCAGAGATCTGTGCTGTGCAGAAGCAGTAGGATCAAGGGAAGACGTAACCACCTCTCTCTTGTATAGCCCGTGGGTACTTTCACCGTTACGGAGTGTCTGAAGACATCCGAGTTGCGTCATCTGTGTTACAATTGAGATTTTAAACAGATAATCAACAGCCCAGACATGGAAGGGATTTAACCTCAGCAGACTGTTCCAGTGGCACATGGAGTGTCTGCAGACAGGGCTCTCTTCTCCTGCTCCAGAAAAGAAGGGAAGCAGCCCTATGAAATGCTAATAATCTCGCTGTGGGTTTGAATAGATGAGACTTGAGAGCCTTGAGTATTTTTCCTTTTCCCTTTTAACTGCAATTTTGTTATTGTATTGCTGCCCCCATCACTGCTAAATATGGCTTTTGAAATGTAAATCATCCCATGTTCTCAGAGATGCACATGACACCCTCAGCACTGTTCCTCTTTGCACTTCAAAGAGCTGTGTGGTCACACTTTGCATCTCAGCAAAATCGCAATATTTGCCTTCTGAAGATCTCCTTTAATGTGTACAATCAATCCCTGATAATGTGTTTTGGGTTTTTGTTCCCTGGAGTCTGTTAATTTTAATGTTGCTACAGGTCATCAGGAAACATAATCTCTTCTTTTTTAATTTCTCAGTGAACGTGCCTGAGGGGAGAGGAACACAAGAGAGGACAGACAATTGAACATCACCGTTGGCCGAGACCTGAAAAAATGGTGCTGGATGAGCAGAGGATTAGAACTTCTTCGTGAAAGGGGATTAAAGTCTTGGAAGACGATTTGCTTCCTTTCCACATTCACCATGGCCCAAATTCTCTGGCTGGCTGGTTGATGGGACTGTCCAACGCCTCCTACTTGGGTTTAGTGCTGATCCCCTCTGCCTACGGATCGCAAGAGCTGGGATTGGGTGGGGACTGGATGGTGCCAAACACAGGAATGGAAAGAGAAATGGACTCTGGCGAGCTAAGATGGAAGTGACTTGACAGCTCCACACTCAGCAGTTGTCTCCAGTAAGGACAGGTTAAGACGGGAGTCTCAAGCTTCGCTGGGAGAGCAGTATGCAGGAAGCTGGTTTTCAGGCCACAAATGCTTTCACAGGTAAGGACTTCTCTTCTGGGTCAGCTCAGGGTTTTGGGACGCTTTACTGGAGTTCAGAAAATAAACTGATTGGCTTTTGTCAGCGCCTTGTCATACTTTTGGTTTAAATGATATTTTAAAACAGATCACTTGAACAGTTCAGCACTTGTACTAGCTGTGAGTAGCAGTTACCTGTAGCTCTCTGAAAGGGATGGTCACATGCCTCAGGGGACATGTGTCTCAGCTTGCCTTCTTAAAGTGCTCATTAACAGCTTGCCAATGAGTGGCCTCCTGGGTCTGTAAAATGTAGTCTAAGTTGCTCTGGTGTTCAGCACAGAAGTTTGGTGAGGGCATAGGATGGACATGGTTCGTATCAGGAGGCTTCTCAGAAACATGTCAAGTGTTGGGCTTTGCAGAGCATATCTCTGGGCAGAACTTACCAGGTACCTTCTCCTTCCTCTCTCCACCACTGACGTGCTGCAGTGCTTGAACTGGCAAAACTGGAGGTTTTAAACAGTAACTGAGTCACCCCAGCCTGATGTATTTCCCTGTAGGTACGTTGGAAATAATGTAATGAAAAGGAAGCCAAGGTGCCGTGTCTCTGAGGAAAGCTCCCTCTAGTGTAAAGTCTGCTGGAGTTCATTCAGGGCTTTCCCTGTCTAGACTGGTTTCTGATTTGTGAGACAGGAGAAGGAAATGGGGATCAGAAGATCCTGCTGCTCAGTTTTCACATCTGCTGCACAGCTGAGGCCCTGGGAGAAATGGGTAGAAAATCAGCTGGATATTCCTCTTGCTTTAGTAGGTCTAGATTATGGATTGGTGCCACAGTGAAAGTTTGTGATGTGCAAGATGTTTATGTTTAAAATTTAAGATTTTTGCCTTTAGAAGTTTACTGGGTTATGGGTTGTGTGTATGGGAAGATCATTTTCTGTCTCAGGCTGCGTTACCCTGGGCTGTTTGCTGTTCTGGGAGCTCTTTCCAGGAAGGAGCAACAAAACTGTTCCTTTCCTTATTGGCAGGCTCCCAGTTTGTCCTTTTCTAAAGCTGTCAGAGACTGGTCCCAACCCCTGGCTGCAGTGGGGTGGCAGCTCTGTGTGCACACCAGCACGTTGATTTGGAGCAGTGGTGTGGTTCAGAACTGTCTCCGTTGCCGTGCGTGTCAGTGGGACGTGCCTTGAAGGAGGGGAAATGGGGAGCTTTGCTCCAGATGTGCTCCAGTGCTGGTGGGAGATGTGAAGTCTGGGACCACAGCAGGGCCCTCCTGCCTCTGCCTTGCTGGCAGTGTGTTCCTACAGCTCCCTGCTGCCATCCTTGTCCTGGCTGTGTGTCCTCCTCCTCGCTGCTCCTCTGCCAGCCCTCAGCTCGTTCCTAGGGGGTTTTCATAGAATGGTTTGGGTTGGAAGGGACACCAAAGATCATCGAATTCCAGCCCCCCTGCCATGGCAGGGACACTTCCCACTAGACCAGGCCGCTCAAGGCCCCGTCCAGCCTGGCCTTGAACCCATCCAGTGATGGAGCATCCACAGCTTCCCTGGGCAACCTGGGCCAGTGTCTCACCACCCTCACAGTGAAGAACTTTCTAATTTCTAATCTAAATCTCTTCCAGTTTGAACCCATTACCCCATCTCATATCACTCCAAGCCCTTGTAAAAAGGCCCTCCCCAGCTTCCTTGTAGGCCCCCTTCAGATACTGTACAGCTGCAATGAGATCTTCCCAGAGCCTTCTCTTCTCCAGGCTGAACAACCCCAACTCTCCCAGCCTGTCCCCGTAGTGTTTTTTGCCGCTCCTTTGCTCTCCTCTGAAATTCCCATTTTGTGGGTATCTGTTCCTTACCTGCCCTGCCTTCTGTGGCTCTCTGCTGCAAACCTTATTACCTTTAGCACCATTGCAATATTGTATTATTTTCTTTCCAGCCTTACACTCTTCTGCCACAGCATCTGCTGTCCCATAGCTCCCGGGAGGTAGGGGTTGGTGGTGGCACTGTGGTCAGGGTGCTTGGGCACTGGGGTGTCTGAGAGCTGATAACCTCATGACTGCTGCTGAGGGGAAGAGACCTGGGAAATAATGCTGCATAAAATACAGAGAGGTGAAACTGGGGTCCCTGGGGGCCTGGGACAACACCCAGATTGTGGTGACAACCCAGCAGACTCAGACCTCTTCTTAACTTCTTTTAGAATTGCCCTCAGGTAAAGTTGTTAATAAACATTTTCAAGTCTTGGTAGCTGTTCTAAAGAATTATTAAATGTTGAGTTAAGTTGCACCAGATGTTCAGGAGACTTCTGAGGGAAACATGTTGAAGTATCATTGCTTTACATGAGGAGAAGGCAAGGACTTCTGGTTCTTCCAACTTGGATCAAATTCATATCCATGTTTGCTTCTTGGAGAGCTTCCTTGTTAGGTTTCTATGACGCATTCAGCAGTAAATGGTGAGTAGAAATGTGTTTCTTAGAAATTAATTGGGCTGTGTTAGGCTAATTTCAGAGCTGCAATAAAAGTGTAATGGCAGGTGCATGTGGTTGCTCCTGGGACCTGTGCTCTGCTGCTGCTTTCGTTTGGTGGGCTCACCAGTTTAGCTGCAGGAGAAAACAGGAGCCACTGGTGATAGAGAGGGCAGGACCACGTGCAGAAGGGAGCTAATTTGTTCAGAAAGAGCTTTGATACCTGCAACCTGGGCAGTGTCACCTCTGGGTCTAGCTGTGCTAGGTGGTGGCAGCTATTGCAGCAATCAGAGCAATCACTCCCACTGACAACTGAGCAGAGCGCTGGCAAACAAAGCCTGGGAGGATGATGGCTCTGTGTAGCCACCTCCAGAGTATTTCCTAAGCCTCCTCAGCCCTGCTGATCACCGTGGCCTGGAAAGGCTCACAGTTAAGGCTTGGAGATATTTTGATCCTGTGTATACCTGCTGGAGTGGGTGCAGAGAAGGGCAAGGAAGCTGGTGAGGGGTCTGGAGAACATGTTGTATGAGGAGCACCTGAGGGAACTGGGATTTTTTAACTTGGAGAAGAGGGGGCTGAGGGGAGACCTCATAGCTGTCTACAGCTACCTAAAAGGAGGTTAAAGTGAAGCTGGTGTTGGGCTCTTCTCCCAAGTAACTAATGACAATCATAACTGAATTCTTCTTTTTCCCCTTTGGAGTAGATAGCTTATCTTGAAATCTTGGGGGGGGGGAAAGCTTGAATCAAATAATCAATGGATTTTTTTTAATAAATAGCCTGCAGATAATAATAAGATGAATTTATTTGCATGTTATTTTCACAGACTCATAGAATAGTTTAGGTTGGAAGGGAACTCAAAGATCACCTTGTTCCACCCCCCTGCCACAACAGGCACATCTCCCACTAGAGCAGGTTGCTCAAGGCCCCATCCAACCTGGCCTTGAACACCTCCAGGAATGGAGCAGAAGATACCTTGTCAATAGAGTCTAGTTTCCCTGTAAGTAGGGAAATTGTGTATCTCAATTTTTAGAGGGCTTTTCACCCTTTCCTAAACAAGGTGTCAATAAGGGCTGTGAGGTGGGTACACAGTTGGCTGAAAAGCTGTTCTGAGAATAATTGCTGGTGATTCACAGTCAAGCTAGAAGGATACGTCAAGTGGGATTTTGCCCTGCAAATATTCAATATTTTAATTACTGACTTGGATGGTAGAATCTGCATGCAGAATTTCCAGACGACACCAACCAGGGAGAGGATGCAAACCCTCTGAGCACAGGATTAGAATTCAAAATGACTGTGGTGGATTGGAGAGCAGATCTAAAATAAATACGATGCGGTTCTTCAAGGACAAGCTCTGAATTGTGGTTGGGCAGGAATAATCAGCTGTGCAAATCTAAACGCAGACTAACTGGTGAGGCAGCAGGTCCACAGAAAACAGATGGGCACTTGCAAGGGTTCAGAAGATGGCTCTGAATCAATGATCCTGTGCCATAAATGTTCTGCTGGAATATATGGACAGGAGTCTGCTTGTAAGACATGCAAAATAATTCTTCCATTCTACTTGGCTTGTGTGGCTGTTGTACTGTTTCTGCTCTGAGCAGTGCTCTCCAGGCCCATTGGAAGCATCCAGAGAAGAGCAGAAGGAAAGGCCAGAGGTCTAGACAACGTGACCCTTGAGGACTTTAAAAAGAAAAAGGTCTTTTCCAGGCTAGAGCAGTAATTTCAAACTTTCTGAAGATGTTTTTCTGAGGTTCCCACAAAATGGGGATTTGTGCCAGGGCATATCTGATGCTACATGGAAAGACGTGACCATGAGAGAGCAGTGCTTTGGTGTGATGGTCAGAAGGACCACAGTGCTTGCACACTTCTTAGCTGCCTGAAGTACTACGTCTTCTGCCTTGGCCACTCTCAGTGCTTGGGTAGCAGTGGTGGGGATCATGGATGGCCAAGGTCCATTTTTAAATTAGCTACTGAAGTGCTGGAACCTGGGCTGTAGGCCCCAAGTTGGAGGTGACCTCTGGATGAGTCCCAACCCAGCAGAACGTTTAGTTCCCTCAATGGTTTCAGGCCCCAGAGGCAGCACCGGCCCCACCTGTGTGAGGCCCCAACTGCCCCCAGGTCATCATGGTTGGGGTGATGAGCAAGGCCAGAGCTGTATCAACCAGGAACTGACCAGTTTGGGAGAAGAAACAAGGAGCTGGTCAGTTTGTAGAGAGTTCCAGGATAAGAGAGTTCCTATTGGGGTCACTTGCTGAGCTCTCTCTCAGTGCTGTGTTCTCCCTTGGCTGATTCAAGATGGAGAAGAGCAAACAGACGAAGACTAAAAGATGAAGGTATGCTGAAGGGGTGTTGCTGAGTTTGGTGTTGGCCTGAGGAAGAAGAGAGCTGGCAGCACAGCTGCTTTCTTCACCAGTGTGTGTTTTGAGTGCTGGTTTAGGAGAACAGTGGGGTCCTGAAATCAGCTCGCCATCCTTGTGACACAGGGACATCCAGGATGATGAAAGGATAAGGAGAACACTCTGGGATGGATTAGGAATCAGTGTCTGAAGCCTCCTGACCTTGCCAGGTCAGTTTAGGTCCATCAGGATTTTATTAGCTCCGTCTCAGCACAGGCTCTGTCAGAGCTGGAGGCAATTCCTGCCCTGTGACCCTCAGCACTGCTGGAGGGATTATTAGCTCTAGCACTATGGAAACCAGGATAAATAGTACGAGGTTGCTCCATGCAATGGGCCCCTGCCCTTCAGTCTAGCACTGACTTTTCCTGTCACCTTCTGATCCCATTCTGTCATAGCTTCATATCTTCTCCCTCACACCTTGCCCTGTGGAAGTGATGGCACCCTCAAATCTTTCCATAATCCCTTGCAGCCTTATGTCTCAAGGTCATTGTTGCTGAAGCTTGACCTTGGGCCATATCCAGAGAGGCCACGTTACTCCCAAGGAGCAGCTCCTCAGCTTGGCTGATAGTCCCCCAGGCCCTGCTTTAGCAGAGAAGCTGAACTCATCCGTTGGCAGATCCTCAGCTTGAAGGAGCTTCTCCAGTCCCCCCACCTCTGTTCTGTGTCCTCCCGGCACTCAGGACTTCTGTTGCACTTCTTGTCCTGCATTTCATGCTTTTCCAACCTCTCCCTTCCTCTTCCCCCATCAATGCCCAAATCCTCTCTCTCTGTACAGAGGCTTCTTCATCCCTCCTCATTTGTACATCTGGCCTCACTGTTCTTCTAGATCTTCTCCCTTTCTGGTAATCTTCCTGCTTTTCACTGATTTCCTTCATCTTCTTTTGTTTCCAGACCTCTCCCACTTTCAGATTAACTCACTACAACTTATTTCCAGGCTGTCTAAATGCCTCTCCCCTCTTTTCTAGACTCAACCCTTCCTCTCCTCCCCTGGGATGGGTGCCTTTCCCCACATCTCAGTGACTCCTGCTGGCTTGTGTGAGACCTTTCTTTGAGGAAGGTGATCTGGGAGCCTGCCACGCCATTTGGCTTCTCTTCCCCATCTCTTGTTTTGCTTAACTGCTGGTGTTCTGGGTGGAGATTTCTCTGGCATGGGGGTGGTAGTTCCAGAATAAGGAGGCTCCTTGAGGGGATTAGATGGGAGACCAGCTAAATTGCTCCAGCAGGTTGCATCTGACCCAGTTGGCCATTCTGAGTTTAGGGAATGGGAGAGTGAGGGAAGACGTGTAACCATTTAAAAGTCTATGGAAATTTCATGTAAAGGGGGAGGTAATAGAAACTCTCTTCCAGTTCTGCTGGGGGTAGAGCACAGAGGAACAGACAGGCTGACTGTGGTGGAGAGACTGAGGTTAGACAGTAGGAAAATCTTTCTAATGGTGAGGGTAGTTCAGAACTGCAGCCGATTGCCTAGGGAGCTTGCAGAGCCTCCGTCACTGGAGGTTTTTAAGAACAAGTTAGACAAATATCTGTCAGGAATGGTTTATGTAGAGTTGCTCTTGCCCTGGGGCTGGGGAATGGACTCCTGAGAGCACTTCCAGCCTCACTTTTCTGTGATTCTATTATTGCTGCTTCCCTGGGTAAGAAATGTACATTTTTAAAGTTGGTAACCCACCTGCACTGTTCTGTCTTCTCAGTGGTTAAGTAGATTCTGGTGAGCTCTTGGAATAATTGATAAAGGATAGATGAAGAGTCTTTAGATGTGCAACGTCTTAACTCTCTTTTTCCTGGAGTATTGCTCCACAGCAGCCCTTCTAGCCCAGCCTTCTTTAGATATCTTATTTTTGGTGGGGTGTGACATATCTTTGTATGTCTGTGCAACGGGTATAGAAATATTTGAATATTACAGAAATATTGCACCCGTTCTTCTGCTTCACAGTATGCAAGTGTTTAAAGAAAAGCTTTTACCACTCTTAAGTAAGCATATTTGAAAGGTAATTGTGGAGAGTAATCAAAAATAGGGCAAAGCCAAAGCAACTGCCCTTTCAGGTTGTTTTCTTTATTATGAATAAAACTTAATATCGAATATATAACTGGTGTATCCACTGCTGGGGGTAGCCTCAGAGTTATAATTGAGGCTCAATGTAAAACAGCAGAACAGGTTTGAAACGTCTTCTAATAAGTCTATAATGTAATTAATATTAAAAGCAGCTGAAAACTCATTTATACATTTAATACAGGTCTCCCACATTGCTGCTGTCATTATTTGCATGATTTTCAATTACAGATAAACATTTCATTTCAGAGCTACAACTTGACTATGTAGCAGAGCATTCTCACCCCCCTCTGTTCACAGTTTTGTTTTCCTCTGCCTCTCAAAGCTGGTCTGACCTTCCCAAAATCCCTGCAATTTCCTTCACAGACACGTTCTGATTTTCTGAATTTTCAAGGTTACTGTGTCACTCCTGGCCAGACTCTTCCTGCCTCTTAGATCTGGGGAGAACCAGATTGCTTTTTTGCAGTGCCCCTTACTCAGCAGGCAGAGAGTAACAGATCACATCCCATTGTATTCCCTTAGATATTTTATTTAGAGTGTGCAATTTTTGGAGCGCAGACAGTGTTCTCAGCAAAAACACACAGAGGAAGATAGAAGAAGATATAAGAGTTTGCTATCTAAATCTGTTACATTCAGTAGCATTCAGCAAAACTGTTTTAAGTGTAAGTAATGCATAGGCTGGAAGTCTCCTCAGGGTTAAATGCTTTAATAGAATTACAGGAGAGTGAGAAACTGTGAAAATCAATTCAGGAGCGCTGGTGCTGGGTGAGAGTGATAGCTCTTGGTCACAACCTACTTCTTCTCTTGTCCTTATGATCCATGGGTAGAGCAGCAAGGCTTTCTGCTTCAGGTTGCTCTTCAAATCTGAGAGGTCAGCTTTTAAGTTTTTGTCCCAAATTTTGTGTAGGTGAAACATTGTGTTTTCTTCTTTCTTTCCTTTCACCTCGAGAAAACAGCCTTCCAGTGTCTGAAGGGGGCCTTCAAGAAAGCTGGGGAGGGACTTTTTACAAGGGGTTGTAGTGATAGGATGAGGGGTAATGGGTTCAAACTGGAAGATTTAGATTAGAAATTAGAAGGAAGTTCTTCACTGTGAGGGTAGTGAGACACTGGCACAGGTTGCCCATGGCGGGTTGTGGATGCTCCATGACTGGAGGTGTTCAATGCCGGGTTGGATGGGGCTTTGAGCAACCTGGTCTAGTGGGAGATGTCCCTGCCCATGACAGGGGGTTGGAACTAAATGATCTTTAAGGTCCTTTCCAACCCAAGCTATTCTATGATTCTCTTCAAACATCTGGTTGAAGAGTCCTGCAATCTGTAACTGGACAGGTACTGCCTTTGCTAATTGAACTGTGACAGTCCTTATGTAAATAAAGGGGCGTTTCATACAGGCCAAGGATTTCTTATTTTATCTGCTTCTCCTTTCAAATTTTTATTTAAGTGTGGTAGAAGACCTCCTTGCCTGTTCACTTGTGTCAATAAAGTACTACATCTTTTTCCCCTTGAGGGAAAGGAGAATTGGAATTCAAGCCTGTCCTTGAATGTCTCCAGGGACCATTCATATCAAGCTCCATCCAAAAATTATGACTCTGATCTGGAAGGATTTAAAAAATTATTTTAAATTTTTAATTGAATTTTCATTAATATTTGAGATAATTTAAATTCCGTTTTAAAGTCCTTTAATTTTCAGCCTAGATGTAGTCCTGGCTGTATGGGCATGGTCCACTTGTTCTTATGACAGTCCAGAGCCCAAATGGAAGGCTGTGGATTGTGAGAGAAGGTTCAAGTTTAGAGAAACACCAGAGTCAATGCTGTTATTTAAAATTATTATATTTTAAATTATTTTATTATTATATTTAAAATTATTATATGAAGTAGTGTATTGTTGGAAATGGGAAACTTCTTCTCAGACTCATGGGGGGACATTCTCCAGCATATTTCAGGAGGATATGGAGCCTGGATCCTCACCTTTGATAACCATTTTTAGTAGATGATATTCAGAGGTAGCAAAGCTGATGGAAATCTCTTTGGAAATGCCCATCTGCCATTTCTCATTTCTTAATAGTACATGTCACGGTGCCTTCGTGTGCTACAACTTAATCAGCCAAATGGCCAGTTCCAGACTGAATGTGACAATAAATTGAGCTGTAAATATGGTGCCTTTCAGTGGTTAATCATAATAAAGAGGCAGGCTTTTGGAATGGACAGAATGAGTGCGTAGGCCCTCCAGTAAAGCCTGGAAAATGAAAAAGGGTGAAAATTGATTCTTAAATTGTCAGTGTATGCTTTCTGTTAATTCTTTCTAATGAATTAGGGAGCTTTTATTTATTTTTTTTTAAGAGAAGAGATGGGAGGTGACATTCAGGCTGTGCCTGAGGGTATTTTCATGGCTGAAAAGGCCTTTTGCAGGCTGAAGGTGACACTCCTGCTGGTGGAGCTTCAGACAGAAGACAAGCCTTTGACTGCAGCTCTTGAAGGTGGCCACAAATTCTGGGCAGGAACTTGCAGATCTTTCTAACAAACTGGTCAGATGTGTGTCACCAGGCACAAGGTAACCCATGTAGGAGGAGGAGTGGTGGGAGCAGTGCTACCAGCTCACCTCAGAGCACCAGTGTGAGGTGGGCTGAAAACGTGTTTCATTACACACTTCAAAGTGCTAAAAGATTCAGGGAATCATAGAATGGTTT
>VYZX01015338.1:10478-41215 GCA_013401335.1 Brachypteracias leptosomus
TTTTTTTTGTATATATAAATGCTGCATATCATGGAGCCTGGCAGTTTTGTAAAGGAGGAGGGGGAGGAGACCTCAACACAACCGAAGCACAAAAATAGGGAGAAGAAATAGAGCAATGTGTGCTCAGCCAAGAGAGGAAGCATCAGCCACAGTCATGCACAAAATAAAACTGGTTCTGGACCATTCTAACCTCTCAGTTACTCAAAACTATGGTCTTCCTGAGCAGGAGAGCATCAGTCAAATTTTTATCAGTGACACTGGTGTAAATCCAGTTGCCTCTTTCGGTATCATTGTTTTTCCTTTCCAGTGCCAGAGAGGTCAAATTTAACCCTGATGATTTTATTTAAAAAAAAAAAAAAAAAAAAATTTTACACCAATTTTCCTGCTTCTTCTACTATATTGTTCCTTTACCTGACAAATATTAGTTTCTTCACTGGCCTGGTGGAAATCCTGAACACGATATTGCTTTTTTCAGAAACCATGTAATTTTGGTTGTAAATGTCAAGTCCCTTTGTTCGTCATGGGAAGTGCTAGCCTCAGGGCCCAGTCAGCCAGGTTGGCTTTAAAAAGTGCAAGAAATAGTCTCTGAAGACTATCAGACACTGGGTGTCGTTACACTGCTAATTTCTCTTGGGATGCTCTCCATCCTTGTTCATAGGCTTCTCACAAACCCCTCCAAAGTCTACAGCTCAGCCTCACTCTCCTTACAACAATCTATACCTCCCTCTCTTCCACTCTCTCCTCACTTGTGTGCATCATCACTCTCACTTTGTTTTTCTATTTAGTCATTGTGCAGCCCCATTAAATCAGACAAGGAACAGAAAATGTTCAAGCCTCACTGCCTTTTCCTCACTGCCCCACTTCCCTCAAAGAAACAGAGAGCCCAACTAAGGTGGATACCATCACATTCTGCATGATGTTCTCAGGGGTATCTCTCTAATATTTTACTTAACCTTGAGTGCAACTCATTGAGCAGTCAAACTCTGAATAGTACAATCT
Organism: Brachypteracias leptosomus; assembly: GCA_013401335.1. NCBI lineage: Eukaryota > Metazoa > Chordata > Aves > Coraciiformes > Brachypteraciidae > Brachypteracias > Brachypteracias leptosomus. The sequence continues at coordinate 11,478 of VYZX01015338.1, forward strand.
TGGTAGATCTTTGGCTGCTGTTGAAGCACAAATGAGAAGAAATTATCTGTCTTCAACATGTATACAAGATAATTTCATTTTCCATCAAATAATAGTCTTGTAAGAGATGCAGACAGATGATGGACTCTGGCCGGTGTTTATTATACGAAGTGCAACAACTCCTACGATGCAACCCTCCCTCTCTGCTCTATCTGTCTATTGATTCCCATCACATAATTAAATTGTGAACTCTGAAATGGAAAGCCATCTTTCATTTCAAGTACTGATCAGCGTCTCGCGCACCAGGGCTCTGAGCCCTTATTAGATCTCTGGTAATACTGCAATGCAAATAGTAAGGGAGCTGTATCTGCTGGCTCATTCACCCCAAGACTCCATGCTTGCCTAATGCAGGGGATCTTATATATCCAATAACACAATGTCTGGAGTGACAGATCGTTACAATGCTATTGTGCCAGAAGTGTTATGAGTATAAAGGATTGAGCTGATTATTAATCATCTCAAAGTGTTTTACATGGACACAAACATAAATCACAGCACTCCGCCCTGTTGGGTAATTACATTCTGCCACAATAAATTCCTTCTAAAATTTCTACTAATAATAGTATTTTTCGCTCCCAGTCCTTTGTGTTTTGGTGCTTTACACCACTAAATAGCTGATGTATTTCCTTTCTGAGGTGATCAATTGCCTTCTATGAAAATTCAGATATACACAGAGCTGCACTATATTCTTTACGTAGCCATCAGAGAACTCTATAAAGCCCTTTCTTCATATTAAATTATGTATAAATGCACAATTTTCTTACTCTACAGAAAATGCATTAATGACATTTAGCAACAGAGCTCTGTAGGCAGACTTTTTGAGTGCCAAAAGAGTAAACGTTGACTCCTAAATCATATTTATCCCATGATGTCATCAAATCCAAAAGCAACCAGGAAGGAGAGAAAATATTCTAATCTCCTTTTAATGCACCTTTCAAAATCTCCACACAGTTTGGATAGTTCTTAATGTAAAATAGCCATGTCATTCGCAACTGGCTATTTATTATTTAGTATGCAGGGCTATATAGCTGCGCATTCCTTTATAATACATGAAGGGAGCTTTCAATTAGTAAAGAAGGGAAGATTTGGCCCTTTAGACATCCATGCCTGAGCACGTTTGAAAAGCCTTCCTGAACTGCAGTTTCTGAAGACTTACACGGCTATTCATAGTACCACTTAGGATTTGTGCCTCAGAGAGAGCAATTCCCCCTGACCACAGCAAAGTGTTTGTGCCCAAATGAAAATGACATATTGGAACATGCCATGCTGGTGGCAGTGCAAGTCATTTCCTTTATTAAAAAAAAAAAAAAAAATCACTTGCCGGTTGCCTTATGTAAGCCCCAATGCACTCTTTAAATAAGCTTCCAAAGAGAGAATAAATGGACCATCTTTTCAAAACAATGTTTTGAAATTATGTATAACACCTGATATCATCAGTTTTGCAGCTATCTTTGGAAGCTTCTCTAGTTTAGCAGCAAACTAAAGAGATAAGCAAACACATACTAGGATGTGCATCGTTGCTTGGAAACAATCAGTTTGGGAATGGCATAATCCTATTAGTCTAAAGAAGACTAAAATTTTAATAGACTTCATGCAATTCAGATGCAAACTCTTCCTCTCGAATCAAATTTTGCTACAGTAAAATTTTATAACAGTTTTCCCTTTTTTTTCCCTCCCTGCTAAAGGGCATTCATAAATGCCTCATGGCATTGCAGCAATGAATAATGATGTGCTAAACCTTTATTGATTTGCTTGGCATTCTCATAGACTCCCCACTCCCAAAACATATGCACTGAGTTACACACTCATGTTTGTGGTATAAAAAATACGTTACATTCAAAAGAGAAGATTGAAGAGCTTAAAGGACCGTTAATAGAATACAGGGGTCCAAATTATTCAAGCTGGGCTTGGCACAAGAGCACATCTGGGAGCACAGGAGGGATGCTCACACCAGAATTTCAGGCAGCTCTGTTAGTTAGCATGTCTGATTAGAGTCCTGCTGTTGTGAATGGAGAAACACCAGCATCTCCTGTAGCTGAGCCAGAGCATGTCTCTGACTTATTCTCCTACTCTTTCTCCATTGAATACATAAGGAGCCCAGCTACTTAAAAAAATCACTGAAGTTGAGCAGAGCAGCCACAGGCCTACTCTAATGTATTTTCAGCTGTCTCAGGAGTCAGGTTGACACCCTGGTACTGCTGCAGTGTGGGGAAGCCGTGTGCTCATGCTGTGGTGCCAGCCTGGAGAGTGCTGGAGCACGACTTGGTTCCTCAGCAGCAAGATGTAGATAGTTCTAGTGGTGACTCATGAAGACAACTTTCCAAATTCAAAGTGGTACACAGCATCAAGAAATAAATAGAAGGTGAGGCCTGTAGTCTTCCATGGCTAGAATTCCATTTTCAGAAGTACTGCACTACACGCTGAAATCCGTCTTTATTCAGAGAACCTCTAATTTGTACACTGAACTCCCATCCTCTTCAGCGAAGCAGAAACTTGTGTAAAATGTACTGTACATGCTTGTGCTTTCCCAGTGAGAATGCCTCCTGCCTCACGGTCATGGCTGCTGGCTTCAACCCAGCCAAGAACAATAGTCATCTAACCCTACTGTATCAGTGTGAAATGCACTTATTGGGCACGGGCAGGTCTTCTGAACAGATGTCGGGATCAGAGCCACTACGACAACCCAGATTCATTTCATACCTGGTCAGCAGCAAGGCAAAGGATGGGAGCAGCCTTACGAACAGACTTGCTTTTTCACCCCAAGACACTTCTCTTGGAGGCAGGGCTGACACACGCAGGGTAGGAATAATGCTGAGGCACCTACTGATGTTGCCTGGTCTGAACTCCATTCTCTCAGGCTGTCAAGCAAGCCTGCCCTTTCAGCAAGTACAGTATTCCTATTAAAAGCATGAATTGTAAAAGTACAAATGGGAGATGATTCTCAAAAGCCGCTTTTATAGCCAGCAGAAAGCTTCATGCCAGTTGCTTAAAAAAGCCTTGAAAATTTTCCAAGACAGCACAACCTAGGCCCAGATCACTCCTGGTTTAGCTTCATAATTACCTTCCCTTTCAATACTTATTTTTGTCTTCAGCTGAGTGCCTCCGTCCCCACCGCCCAAGTCCCCTCTCATGCCAGCATCCTTCAGAAAGGGCTGAATAGAGCTTCCCTTCCCACCCCATGGGCAGGATCTGGCTGTGCCACAGGTTGCTGTGAGCAGAAGCACAAGGTGCATTTACCCAGCTGTGCCAAAAAATATTTCCAATGTTCCCAGCATGAAGTATTAGGAAGAAAGTCCAGCTCTCAGGCACAGCACAGCTGAGTGCCAGCTCCTGAAACCTGGAGCAACCACACAGCATTTGGCCATTTCTGCTTTGCCAACATAGCTCTTGTGAACCTTAACCTATTCTGTCACCAAGAATTACATGACCAGCTGAGAAGAGGAAATATTTGTGTTTCAACCAGCCCCTCCAAGTGCTGGGCTTTACTGAGACACATTTCCACAAGTAACTTGAATAAAAGGTGATAATCTGAACTCTCACACTAATTCCTGGCGTTTCCCAGAAGCCTTTCTTTCACCTGCATAACATCTGTTCTCCGCCAGTGATGAAGATCCCATAAATTTTTTAATGCTGTATTTGGATCAGAATTTTTCTAATTTGCTTTATTTCCATTTCTGTACACATTGCAGAAGAGCAAGTCTGACCTGAGCTCTCCGAGACTGTCCTAGAGACCTTTACTTCTTTATTAACTGTTCTGCTGGTGTCTGGACCTCCTGGGCACTTGTATTTCCACTTTGAGATCTCCCATGGTGCTGTTCTCACTCCTACATCCAAGCACTGAGAAATTTTTGAGCTAGCTGCTTCAGAAATGCAAATCAGTGGATGAGAAGATAATAAACTTTCCTCATTTGTGTTCCTTAACTACTTTTTCTGCTACTAATAAATCTGCTTTTTTTTCCTCGTCTTTTCTACACATTCAGCACTTGAATAATTACTCCACTTCTTACTTCTTCCTCTGTGGATTTGTTTAATACATTGCTAACACATTTTTATCTTGGAAGGATTTCTCAGATTCTTCAGTGTCTAACCATGAGATTCTTCTTTATTAATACATTATTGCTAGCTGACTGCTATTACATATATCTACATGGGATACAGCTGTTAGTGTACCTCACTTGTTAACTTGTTCTAATGGCCAGCTTTTGCTGGAGAGAGGTCAACACAGCATGAGAGTGATAATGTCAAAGTAGCTCAACACCCATTCTTATTTTCTTTTTTGGCTTTTCATAGCCAAAATCTGCAAGGAACTTTCTACTCTGAAGTTGTAGTCGTGTCCCCCCCACCCAGTCCCCATCCCATGTATCTGCAAGGAGTACTGGGGGGAGTCTTTCAACTCCATATCTGATCTGAGCTCTTTTCTTTGGTTGCCCCTCCAAGGAGCCTGTGTTTGGGATGGCTGTGGATGCAGTTTACATGGAAATGCCTACAGCATACGTTTTGGGAATCTGGGGCCACCACAGGGAGCAGAGGCTGACTTCAGCAAGGAGACAAGGGCAAGTCAACAGCATGGAGCCCAGCTGGGTGAGCCTCGTGCTACCAAGAGAAAAATTGCCTTTCCAGTAAGGCTGGGAACAGTGGATTGTGACAGAAAGTGAGTGTTCACATGCTGAGGAGTTAAGAGCTTGCCTGTTTGTTGTAAAGCACGATGAAGCTGAGGATGAAGAATGAGACACAAGCACTAAGCTTTCTTGAGAGGCTTAAACATTTCAAGTACCACAGCCCTGTAGCCACAGCACGGCCACTGCTCATAATGGGCCGTTATGTGTGGTGCTGAGTTTGCAGGGTCTCAGGACTGAGGTTCATCAGGCTTTATTTGTCTGAACTTGTCTTAACCTGCCTAGAGCTTTGTTTTAAGCCTGATTCGCTGTATCTGCAGGTTTTTTCTAATCACCGCATGGCTATGCTTGATCTGTTTTCCTTTTGCTTATTTTTGCATGCTATAACCATAGTGTTTACACTGACAGTAGCAACAAATAGCTCTTCCAGGCAGAACGAAACCTTCATGCCTACCACAACGAGGTGGTGTAGGGGAGGGCAGGCTGGGCATGATAGTAGAGGCCTTGAACATTGGGACACAAGACACAGTGTACAGGCGTGGGGTGATAAGAAGAAGGGCAGAGGCTGCCATGGCAGAGCCCAGGGCTGTAAATAGCTCACCAATGGTCAATGAAAGAAATCGAGACCTCAGAGCTGGACAAAGCACATTTCAGGGGTAGCAAACAGAGCAAAGAACAACTATCTAACATAAGTAAAAGGTACCATTTATGTAAATGTAGTTGCAATGTAAAGTGGCAAATCAAGGTGTCAACCAAATTAGCAAACTTATCCCAATTATCCCAACCAGCTCCCATAGGGTAGGATGAGGGACTTAGGGGTCCTGATGCTCCCCCACCCTCCAAGTCTGAAGTCATCAATTTGAGCACTGAGAAGGGCAGTGGAAGGGGTCGCAAAACACTGGAAAAGGGACCAGAGACTAGGACTGGATATAACAATTTTAGCTGTATTGTTATTATTGAAACTTTTTCTATAATAGTATTCTTTGGGTTTTTTCTTTCATTTCTTACAATAATCAGTTCTGGATTAATAAGTATTACTTTATGAGATCATTTAGATTTCAATAGTGCCAAGAGCAGATTCTTAGCTCTACATATGAAATGTGTTTCCTGTTTGTCCATAAAAAGATTTTGAGCTTAACACATTCAATAAATTCCCAATGCTTTGGGGACCAAGGCAATTTCTGATTTCTCTCTCTGTTAACAGCTATGCACACCAGACACCTGAAGGCACTAACTTTCTCACCACTCTCCCAAAGCAATGTAAGAGCGGGAAAGAGATGCTCAGCAGTCGCAGAGCATCCATTACATCCCTACATAACTGCCCTACTAGAAAGGACTTCCCATTCCTTTTGGAAACATTACTCTTTCACATTGCTCTGCAGTGTGGGCACATAGTTCCCACCAACTCCTAGCAGCACGATTCTATGTGTTTTAATGTGCTCTCTCTGATTTTCTGGGTATCACAGAATAAGGTTCTGAAAAACGTGAGATCATCCCTGGCATCTCTGTTTCTGCACTGTGGTGGAGGGTGTGCAGCACTCCATTAAGACAGTCATCAGCCAAGTATCACAGAGCAGAAGAAATCCCCAGCTGCTATTGGACATGTAGGATCCATTATACTGGTTTCTTGCCCACAGAGGCAGAGTGAGTTCTTAACTCTGCTGGTTTTATGGTCATTTTGCCTGAGGAGAGCCATTTAAAGCAGGTGCAGCATCACCAAGAAATGAGGCCAGTGACCTGGAGTTTCAAAGGGATTTGAGCATCTAGGTGGAAGTACAGCCTTGCTGAAACTACCCCACACTCCTCGGGATACTCCTCCCTCTACTACTTACTACTTGGAATTGCTTTTCCCCTGGTTACTTCAGCTCTTCCAACATTTGTTCTGAAATTTCCAGATCTCTGCTGGAATGGATGAATTTAAGAGGTGAAATGCCATCATTTCCTTCTATAGTAATCAAGATAATCCACAATTTCCAAAGCTGCTACCTGCAAGTCTCACTCAATATCAGGAGTTCCAGTGGGAATTTAGTGCCTCTGAAAATTCAGCGCCTCTGAAAATTCAGCAAGGGAAAAAACCAACAGGCTACAGACGAACTGGAGAGGATATGGGGTAACTCTCTGAGAGATGTGGTGCCCCCCGGGAGAAGAGGATGCCTAATCTGGATGCTCTATAGATTTTTAGGTTGCTTTTGAAAAAAAAAAAAAGTGTTATTGTGAATATGCAAAAGAAAGTTTTCATTGGCAGATTAGCACCTAAATCTGTTACAGAAGAAGTGAATTACAGAGGAATTTGAGTGAGGAAAAGACAGTTGTTGGGGACAGGAGAGCAATCCCCTCTGAACAGTGTATATGTCCTTATGATATGCACGCATTTTATTTGCGTTTCCCAACTTTCTCTCTGCCCTTTAATTTAAGGTTGCATATTCCAATAGTAAATATCTCACAGCTGCAGAAAGCAAGTCGCAGACAGCCTGTAATTTAGTGCCAAACATCACTCTGAAGAAGTTTGCAATTTGTTATAATGGCATTGTTCCTTCAATTCAGCTGTTGCAGCTCATCCTTCATTACACATAGTGCTTTACAAAGCCCTTCTGTGTTTAGCGGCATTAGCCCCTCAAGCAAGAGATTACAGCAAGAATATTTAAAATTTTATTACTGCAGCTATTTTTTTAAGTCCCTAGTGGCAGTAAGTACAAGGTATGAGTGGGTAGTGCCAGGAAAAATCATTCTTGTTTGTATCAGGCAACAAATAAACCCCACATGTCTAATACAATTGGACATCATAAACCCTCAGTGTAATTAGCCCTTAGATTAGTAATTTTGTAACTCATCTGTTCAGCAATGACTCAAACCTGTTGTATACCATCTTTCAAGTAGTGATATAAATAGCTTTAGCAAGCAAAACAAAGACCTGCAATTTATTGTTTCAAAATGCACTTTTCCATTCCAGATCTCTGATCTTTTTCCTGATAAAACTGTCTGAAGATGATTTGGATTAAATGGGTGGGCTTTACCCAAAGCAGTCTGAGGCTCAGCTAAGTGTCTCATCTGTGTCAGCCATAAATGGACTGGGAAAGTGTACCCTTGCTCAACAATAGGACATTTCTCTGCTGAAGAACTTGCACTTCACTGCTTTCCCAGGCATGATACGCATCATCTCTTACCTCTAGGAGAGTTAGGGGTGTGCACAGAGAATCACTGCACGGAATCACACAGACAGGATTCAAAGCAGATGGATTCGCTGCTTCTTTAGGCTAAAAACCGAGCTCTGCTTCTAGTTATGCTGCTGGTCAAATCCACATAGGAGTCAGGTTTGTGAAATCAAAGGGTTTTGTTTGTGGTGTTTGGTTGGGGTTTTTTAATTTATTTTGATTTGTGATGTTGGTGGTGTTGAGTTTTCCCATCCATGACTCATTGCAGAAACATTAGTTAGTGTCACCAGGGGCCTCCTGAGGGAGGGGGAGTGCTCAGCTCTGCTGCAGAGCTGTTATTCACAGACCACATCCAATTGCTCGAAATCTGTGAGACTGTACTTGGCTCCCAGATCATACTTCTGGATTCTGTCAGTACCCAATGTGTCCTCTGGAGTGTTATATTTAAATGGTTAAGCTTCTTCTCTTCTGTGTTACAGTATGCTTGTTTCTTTTCCCCAACCAGGATACACCTTTCCTGTAGAGAAATAATATTCAGTGCCTCAAAATTTTCATGTGCTGTGGAAATATACTGCTTCCTTTTGGAAGAATTTCTGTTTTACCCTAAAATTTCATTTTACCCCAAAATTTGATTTTACCTCCTGGGTTTATAAACCCACTTTATACTATAGTCCAAGCTCCACTGCCTCATATCCCGTGTCTTTCTTCTCACCTTATTGTGATGAGAAAGAGGGAGCCATGCAGGCTAGATCAGTCATCTACTTCATGGAGAAGTGACCCAAACTGATAGCTAATGGGTTGTACTCTTAAACATGGCCTCTGTTCAGCAGATAAAAGTTTTTCTGACTCTGGTGGTAACTATCAAAAGGAACAGGGCTCCTGGAAGGCCACCGTGGTAGACTTTGCTTCATCTGGTAAAACAGAAACAGGAGTATGAATAATCTATCTTTTTCATACCAATTATTAGCTATATTTAATTGAATACCAAGTCAATAAACTTGTAATCTGATCATTTCTCCAAGTGGAATGAACTTAAACTAGGCAGTCAGGTTGATATGGCATTTGTGAATTTGGATTTATTCTTCAAGAACAATTTTGGTGAGGTTTTGTGAAGCTAATGTGACTCCAATGATGTTAAGCATAAGGGTGATATAATTAGAAAGTAGTTTATAATTAATCAATGTTATAAAATTCTCCAAATGCTTTGGTGGGTAGGTCATCATATACAGTTTTTAATAAAAATACAAATAAGACTGCTTGAGAAAAAGTCATTTTTTCAGAGCAATTCTTTGGCTGATTCTTTCTTTTCAAAATGCATTGCCATCTTCTGCCAAGACGAGAAGTTCAACTGCACAAAAGATAAAAACTGTTACAAGACTGTGCTATGTGAGAGTGCTTAAAAAAATCTACTAACAGAAAATGCTTGCTTTGCTTTCTGATTTCTTCTTGAAGAAATCTGTAGCCTCTGTCAGTAACTTCTAGCAGAGGTTACCCAGACCCTATCTCACTGCAATGTAACAGAAGAATTGTCCTCTGTGTGATTTTTTTCCCCTTTTTATTATTAATATTTACATCTTAAAGTAATTTCACAAATACAATATGCTTTATTGTGCTTCTACCATTTTCTAAATGGAACATTTACTTTGGTTTCTTCGGGGAATGGTGTCTGTAATTTTCAGGGACTGTGGCAGCCTTTACATTCCAGCTATTGCTCAGGTTTCCTCAGTTAGCAGAGGGCACTGTAGCAGCAGGAAGCCCCAGAAGGATTCATGGGACCTGTATGAACAACACATTAAACACCAGTTGCGGAATAATTACTGTCTTTACTTTCACCTTTGCATGATTGGCCACGTCCAAACTCCTTCTAATGACCAACGAGCTGTAACTTCCATCTCCCTTGTGAATGCAGACTGTAGCTCTAGGTTGAGACATGAGCTCTCAGAGGAACACAGACTGACCCCTAGAATGGCACCATACACATTTCTGAGATAGGGCTGCATGTGGAAGGGTTTGCAGAAGACCTTGCTTCACAGGGCTGCTGACTTGTGGGAGCATGACTGAGAACACGACTCAATTAGATGGGGTGATACTTCAGGTTTGCTATTAACATTGGGAAACATTTCAGCTACTAGTCCCTAGAGAAGAAGAGAGGCTGGGAAAGATGTTGCTCCTGCAACAATCTCTTCTGTTTCCACCAGAACTCAGCATTAAGAAATAGCAGTCCTAAGAATAGCCTTTTCCCGATATTTTGTGAATCCTTAGGGACTTGATCGCATCTCAGGGTGAAGGCTCCCTCACATCTCTCTTTGTTAAGTGTTTGTGATACCTGCAGATTAGCCCCTTGCCCTCACATTGTCAGGCTCCTCTGAGCCCACCTCAAGAGTAAATACAGACACTGCTAGTAAGACAAAGCCCCATTCACCCACCAAGAGATAAGGTTTGGTTTCTGTTAGAAGGTTGCAAACTAAATTGCCAGCACAGCATAAACACAGTTTTAATCTCAGCCTTGCAACACAATGTGTCTGCTTAGACTCTCTTACCTAGGACATATCTCCACTTTCAAAAGAAAGGGCTGAAGGCATCATCCTGCAATCAGGGTGCCATCTTCTTCTGTCCAGATAGAGACCTCTTCCCCAGCACAAAGCTGGTTTATAGGCCTTAGGACTGGAGTCAGAGGTAAAAAGGAAAATGCTGAGGAGAGTATTTGAGACTCAGATTGGAAATCAGAACCACCTTAAACAGCTACAGACCATCTTTCCTCTGGTCTCTGGACAGATAGCATCATGTGTTGCTATTATATACTTTTCCTGTAATTGATCATAGGAAAGATTTGTGATGCTCATATGGTTTGCTGCATGCTTGCAGCTCAGATGCCCATTTAAATATTGCCTTATTTCCATTCTTCTCCCTCCAGCAAATGTCACAATTGGCACAGCAGAGCTTCTGAAGGTCTTGTTTTCCTCTGATAGCGTGAAGCAGCCCAAATAATAGCAATGGGCTGTGGCTAGAAAGCTTCACTAGGGAGGAGAATTAACCCAGTTGAATAAACATAGGTCAGCTTTGGCTAACACTTCAGGGTGAAATCTCTAGGTCACTGTGGCTCAAAATGACAGTATGAAATGGGTCAGATATCCAGGCTTCGGATCCCTCTATTTTCCAGGTTCTAAAGTCATTCTTCACAGGCAAAGCAAGCAAAGAATGTTTTCTTGCTGAACAGGCTCTGGGAGGGCACAGGGGAGTGCTGGAGCCTTTGGAAAAGAAGGATGGAGACAACCATAGTCGGGGAGGACAGGACAGCAGAGAGGAGGCAGAAAGGGAGCAGAGTGTTGTTGCAGCAAGAATGAGCTCCTGTAGCACCATCTGACTGCGCCCCAGTTCTCTGCACAGTCAATAGAGAGGAGTAATTGTGTTTTGAAAAGGCTGGTTTTAAAAGACGCAGTAAATTTCCTGCCCGACACTTCCCTGGTAAATGTGTATAAATTCCCTCGGATAACATGCCACTCGGAGAATTACAGGCTCTGAGTGCCTGGGTAAGTTTTACTGCTTTGGCTTCCGTAGGCTGGCTAATGGCTGTGAAATTCCCTCCCAGCTCTTAGTTTGAAAGCTGCATCCGCAATTTAAAAGCACTCACATGTTTACCCCTGTGCTAGATAAAGAAAGAGGCTACACGGGCTATATGGTAAGTTATGCCCCTTGATGCAGCTAGAGGCATGGCATAAAAGCCAGTCCATCAGCAAGGCTGTAACCTTAAGTGAATAAGTACACAGAATAGCTTCTCCGGCAAAAAACAGCTTTGAGCACCAGGAAGAATAAAGTCCTAATTCTGCAAAGATATTATCAGCAGCCACTGCAGCATTATTGTTTCTATTCATAAGCTCCCTCCTGTATCTCTGCCTCTTTTACTACATCAGTTTCAGGCTACTGAGAAATTCCTTGGTTCCCAAATCACGGCAAAGCTGCTGTAAGCCCTGGATGCACTTGAAAGCAGCTGATTCTGATTTGGTTTTTGCTCTATTATCTCAAGTTTCGTCCCTTGACCTCTTGAAGAGATACCATTCAAGACTCTGAAAAGCAACCCTGACTTGCTAGTTACATAAACTTTCAAACAAAAGGCATGCATAATTAGATCACCCCATTTTGTGCAGTAGCAGAAGCCTGATTAACAGCCAGCAACCCTAGAAAGATGCTTTTTCTTAGCCAAAGCAAAACTGCAGCGCTCTGAGGCTGCAATGCTGAGAAAACTTGGACAGTATTTATCTACTGTAGCTTTATGTATGACATAATGCTGTTAATTAATGGACCCCAGAGAGTCTTCTTAGTTTGTCTTTGTCTACAAGCACATTTAAATAAAAGCTTTTCTATCACTGACCTAACTACCTTTTCGAGACCAGTTCTGCACTGCATTTTCTATGGAGACAAACACTCTACGTAGAGTAAAACAGCTGTACAGCAAAACAGGGTCATAGGGAGGTCATTTGGCACAGAGTAACAATTTGGTGTTCCTGTCTGTTGGGGATGGCAACATGTCAGTGTCAGACAGCGCTAGATGTTACATGCATTGACTCAAAGGGAAGCTAAAGCTCAGGCAATGATGGCAGTGGTCACTTGGTTGTTAGACAGATGCTATAGCAGCTAAACATGTGACCATGAGCTCCAGGCAGATTATGGCTCCTCCAGACATGGCCATTGTTCATTTACTGCAAAAGTCTGTGACCCATTTCTCAACATGGGGCTACCCAACTTAACTGAGCTACGTGGTCACCATAGGGATGTTTCTCTGGGGACATAGAGCAGTTTGTATCTTTATGACTCTCTCCAAAGAGACAACATCAAGAGAAGCTGACACTGTCCATGGAAGATACAGACCTATCTATTGTCCAGATCACAGCCGCAGTTTGGGGCTATGAAAGGCTCAAACAGCTTCATTTAGAAGACTGTCCTCCCCCATGGAAAATTAGGAGAATGAAAGCAAGAAATACCATCCTGGAGAGCTCAGTTCATCTGGAAAGACTCCAGTGACCATGCAGAGGCACAGTGTGGTGTTTTTGGAGGGTTGAAGAGTGTGTTTGGTTCTGATCTTGCGACCCTGAAGACAAATAGCTTTGGTGTATTCTGTGTGAAAGCTGTGGGTGCACTAGAGGATGAGTTGAAAGCACAGCTGGGCCCAGGCATATGCAGTGACACAGCGTGCTGATGTGTACAGGATGGTGGTGGAGCGTGGCACCTGGGTATTCTTGTGCAAGGATCTGCTTGTGAGCAAGGTGCCTGCTCTGCCTTGATCGTCAAAGCAGTTTCTGGCCCCTGAGGGCAATTTTTGTCCTCTTAAAGTAGACATTACCTTAGCTAAGTTGGATGGTTGGCAGTTGCATAGGATGTGTCTACACTGGTTGGTTTGGAATAGGAGTGAGCTTTAGAAGCTCCAAGGAGCTTTTTGTGAATACTGAGAACAGCCTAAATACTCCACCCAGCATCCTCCACTGTATTTTAGGGGGACAACAATTGCCAAATTTCACAGATTGACAAAGCGGCTGTTTCACTCCCAGGAGGTACACTTTGTTCTTTCTGAGCAACAGCCCTGAAGTCTGATCAATGAAGTTCGATCACGACAATAAAGGGGAACCTGCAGTGGCAGATGAGGTGAGGATGAATTTAAACTGCTGTGCACCTCATGGCTCTCAAGCAAATGCAGAGCTGACCGTTTCCTCACAGAGATGAGATGAAGGCCAGGGTCACCAGAGCTGCCTGTTCAGCTGACAGACTATTGAGCAGCTCCCATGATTCCTTAACTGGGCCAAGGGCACAGCTGGGAAGGAGAATTCAATTTGAACTCTACAGCTTGGTAAGGAAGTATTGACTTCTCATTCCCTTTTTTTTCTGGGTAGAAATCTGTGACCCCCATCTTATTTATTGGTGGAAGAGAGATAGCTTCAGTGGATATTCCTCTGGAAGTTACAATGAAAATATTATCATAAAAAGAAAATTAATTTCTTTGGGCTCAAAATATTAGTGGAAATTAATCTATGTCTAATAAGAAGTTCGATGTCAAAAGGCAATGGATGTTGAATTTTAGAATTTTTTTTAATCTGTGTGGGTGTTGGGGAGGTTCTCCTCTCTCTTTGCCAGAGGGTGATGGTGCTGGGGATCTACATGAATGCTCTGCCTGCCTGCACCAAAGAGTCAGTCACCTTCATTTCCTCTATCAGAATTCAACTTTCTGCAAAAAGACAAGCTCCACCTGACCAAAGCAGGCTCTGTCATCTCTCACTGAAGCACGCTGCTCTGGGTCGTTCCTCTCAGGGGTTTGGACCAGTAATTCCATCTTGGCCATGTGCCTTGGAAAATTATGTGTTTCTGAGAGAAAAACATGGTGCTGCTTCCAGCTCCCAGACAGCCCTCACCATGGCCCGTAGCCTCCTGGCTCTTCACTGAGCCTCTTGAACACATACCTGTGTTGTCACTTCTCAGGTACATCAAGCTCAAGCACCTTAGTGTAGGGAACAGCTCTCTATTTGATATTCATGCAGCACTTAATATGATGAAGTGTTTGGGTTTGTTTTTTCTCTTTTTCAGAAGGGACCCTAGAAAGAAATACAAGAAGAAAGCAGGAGATGATGTTACATGCCATCTGATACAAGCTTTTATTCCAAGACATCATAATGAATACGGTTTGCTGAATTTGAAAAAAAAAGGAGGGGGGGGATTTTCTCAGCTAGATATGGAAATGGAATACAAATATGAAGTCAGTATGAGCTAAAGATTTGTAATCTGATCCAGCCAGGTTGTGGAGTGGCAAGATTTTTCTAGTCACATAAATCAAGGAATTGTGTGAGCCATGGGACTAGTAAGTCCTGATGTCCTCTGTCGTTCTTCTGCATAAGTCTCTACTGTCTAATGAGAGGACAGTTGTATTTTTTTCTTCCAGAAAGGAAGGAAATTCACTCAAATCACTTGAGAACACTTCATCACTAGTTCCTGAGATAACCTGGGAGGGGAAGTAATTGTGATCTGCCCCAGGAGCTCCCCAAAGGAACTGAGGGAAGCCAGTGCACTGGCTAGAAGTCTGGAAATGTTATTTGTGATGTGGGGCTTTTTCATTCCATCACTTTGTCTTGCCTAGAGGAACCACCAGCTCTTTGGGAAGGCAATTGTGCTTTTGTAAAGTATCTAACATAAAGGAGTTCTGATTTGGGCAGGTGTTTACTAGAGGAACAGGGTGATCCTACCTTCTGAGAAAGAAATTTTTTGGCAGGCTGCTCACTCAGCCCACTTTCTTTAGGGAGATACTAGAAATGGAGATGTCTTGGTGATGATGGCTTTTAGCTCTAGAGAACAAGTGCTCATAACTCTGACTTCCTGGCCATAAATGGAAGGCAAGTCCAGGCCTTTCCTTTCCCGATTTGTTCCCTGCATGATTAAGTAGAA
Source organism: Brachypteracias leptosomus (assembly GCA_013401335.1). Taxonomy (NCBI): domain Eukaryota; kingdom Metazoa; phylum Chordata; class Aves; order Coraciiformes; family Brachypteraciidae; genus Brachypteracias; species Brachypteracias leptosomus. The sequence continues at coordinate 26,707 of VYZX01015338.1, forward strand.
ACTTCTTATGACCTAACAAAACTCCTGCAGGAAGATGGCAACAATTTGGAGAGCAATCTGATGAACTGAACAAATTAACAGCACATTCTGTGGGGGACATGGGAGTGTCCTGACAAGCTTTGAGAGTCTCTGAAGTATCCTGCCTAGAATCTCTTTTATTTGGCAAAATATAGTTACAGTTCCTGCCTTGGCAAAGGGACAGAGGAAACTGCCAGTCACTCTCCTGCTGCTCTGGACATCCCATCTGATTGTCTTGCCTGGAAAGCAGTTGTTTCTGGACCCATCCTGAAGCTCCTCTGTTCCTGCTCTTGCAGAAGCAAGGGAGATGAAGCACTACTGAGGGTGGTGAGACACTGGAACAGGTTGCCCAAGGGGGTTATAGATGCTCCATCCCTGGAGGTGTTCAAGACCATGTTGGGTGGGGCCTTGAGCAACCTGATCTAGTGGAAGGTGTCCCTGTCATGGCAGGGGGGTTGGAACTAGGTGACCTCTGAGGTCCCTTCCAACCCAAACCATTCTATGATTCGATGGTGCAAAAGTCTCCCTTGACTGACAAGTCAATGAATGCTGAGCTACTTACCTTTCCTGAATGTTCACCACTTTTGACAGCCAAAGAGCTTGGGGAATACTAGTAGCTGATGGGTCTCTCAGGAGAGATTAGACTTGTTTCACGCTTACTTTAGAGAAAGAGAAAGCTGAAGCCGCACTGTCACTGCTGATTATTTCCATCTGTCCTGCTGCCCTGGTCAGCCTTGTCTCCTGTTTTCCTTCATTGTTCATTTTCAAGGTGTAACAGATGAGTTGTGAAGTGCTGTGGGTGATGTCCTGGTGTCTCTGGCCTGCTGCCACTTCCATTACGTCATATAGGAGCCGCAGAGTCATATGAAGCCCCTGAAAGAAATCTCTGAGTTTCTCTTCATCACCCTGAGCAAACTTGCTGCCAGCTATAGTCCAGCGATCTCCACTTTGTGCTTCAAAGTGTCCTCTGAGACCTGGGAAAGGTTCCTTCCCTCTCCCATCAGGGCTTAATGTTAAACTGAAGGGCTGCTATATTATCGCTGCCTCATCTTTCACTGTCCAGGACCTGCTGCACACTGTGACCTACTGACACAAGCTCTCTCAGGACATAAACATGGGAGAGACTAAATCTATCAGAGATCTGCTCCACCCTCTTCTCCCAGTCTCACCCTTGAGTGCTTCCCCATGCCCATCCCTCTCATTGAAGACCAGCCGGAAGGCTTTACCCTGACAAGAGACTTCTGTGCTTCATAGCTACCCATTGGCTTTCTCTAACATCTCTTGAGTTTCTGTTGCCCTTCTGCCTCCCCCTAAAAGCCTGGCATCCCCAAACTCTTGCCCACCAGAGATGCTGAGGTGTTTCCACTGTAGGCTGCCCTCTTCCTCATGGCTTGTGAGGCCACGCACACCACGCTGAGCCAAGCAGGCAACAGCAAGCTCAAGTGAGCTTTTTTGTGGCTGTAAGCACTTGCTGTAAGTGCCAGGGCACAGGAGGAGCAGAGGTGTCCTGCCCCTGGACAGTTTCTGTTCTCAGGCTGTCACAGAAACTTCTGAACTTGGCCAAATTCAGGCCCTTTCCAACTTCAAACAGTCTTGGCAAAAACAACATCTGCAGCTAGGGAGACTAGTGTGGACTGGAAGAAAAAGGCAGTTGGTGTAATTCTGCTCCTTCTCCTGCGATAAGGCTTGGAGACAAGAAAAAAAAACAACGTGTGATGGGAAGAAGAGGAGGAGGAGGTGAGAAATAGCTCAGCACTTTAATGAAGACTTTTCAAAATGTCTCACACCTTGCCTCTGTCTTAAAATCTTTTCCAGAAGGGAACACTGAGGAGCACGATGTCGTTGTTCAAGACAGCAGGGGGTGATAATGCAAGGTACATGCACCGGTACACAGATTTTGGTTGTTCTGTTTTTCCTCTTCTTTTGTTGAAGTTCAAGAAACATGGTTCAAAAGGTGTAAGTATGGACTTCAGACCTTGGACAAAATGTTCCTTGCCTTGGAGGAGGAAGGCTGTTTTTGTGGCAAAATTATTTTTTTCTTCTGTGGGGCTATTAGAAACTGACTTTACAGAGAACAGTTTCTAATAGCCCCACAAAAGAAAAAAATAATTTTGGTTGGAATTGGTTGCAGCCCTTTTTGTATCTCAACACAGTGGAATACCTGAAATTCTCCTTTGAGAATGGCAGCTTTTCCTAGACCCACTGAGAACCTCCTGGGATAAACCTACAGAAAGGACATCACGCTCCTGAGACAAGGGATCCTGAGATGTCCCTTTCTTCTTTCCTCTGCCGGACCTCTGCGCCCACCATGGGCCACTTTTCCACTGGCACTCACCACTCGGGACAGGGCTACGGGTCCCCCAGAAAATCCACAGGGAATCATCTCCCTCTTATGGTGCGATCCCTTACTACACTTGGGTGCTTCTCTCCGAGCTCCCCAGCATCTGCAGCTCCAACGGGTGCTTGGAAATGCCAAGCAAAGAGGTGGCAGCTCACCTGACTGCAGGAGTAGGCAGGGGACAGGCAGAAAACATGCCAACTAAACCATCACAAGAATGAGGGGGTCTAAAATGGGGCTGGGCTGGAGATTAAGAGAGGGTGTAGTGACCAGTGGAGGAAAATGAGTGCAGGAGGATGATAACAAGGTTGTTCAGTTTATGAGTGAAACCAGAAGAGGTGATTGCTCACGACTGCTGAGGACAGGAACCAACAAGGCAGAGCTCCCAGCTGTTCCTTTACACACCACATCTAAAACTAGTCCTTTCCCTGAAGCTGTGCTGGCTGTGGTTGTGCTGGGGCATGTGGTCGCTCCTCCAGGAGAAGAATGCTGGGTGTGTGAGCAGCACAGGTCTGTTGGCCCATTGGGCAGGCGAGCACTAACCTTGCAGGGCTCAGTGCTAAGGCTGGAGGTGTTGCCTTCACCATTTTTTCTAAACTCTTACAAATTCCATACATCTTTTCTGGGTAGAGTTGCTCTGTCCAGGAGTGTTTGCTCTTATGGCAAAGGGGGACTGCAGCTGCAGAGCAGGGAGGGCAAGAGCCAGGCAGGCTGCCATGCCTGAAGTCCTGGTTTGCAGCCTGGCTCAACCCCCTCATGATAACCACAGTAGACCTTGCAGATCTGCACCCGATGTCCGGTCAGGGAAGGAGTTGTCAACCAAACTTGCCAAAACTATCCTTAAAGCTGCAAGAAAAGTACGGAAGCGACCTTCAGGTCAGTGCTAGCCTGCTGGAGCATGCTCATGTCACTCCATGAGGACCCAATCACCTGGTTGGGAAGTGCTGCAGCTCCCAGCTGGCCAGGGAAGGAGCTCTCCTCCTGCAGCACCCAGTTGGGAGGGAAGCTGGTGTGTGCCTGGGCTCTGCCTAGGGCGTCTTGCCCAGAAGACAAGGTTGCTCTGGTGGTGCATGCCCACAGCCTCTAGCATAGCAGTCTCCAATCAGTCTTCTGCAGAGGCAGATCCTGGTTTTCATCATCAATCTGATAAACGGGAAACCTTCATGGAGCAATTTCTGCTATATCCGTGCATCAGTCTTAAAAGAGAAATGCAGGAGCTTCCCTGTGTTCAGGTGACTGTTGTTTGCAGAGCTCAGGGCAGCTGGAGAGGCCTCACTTCGCAATAAATATTCAGAGAGAAAAGTCAACCTAGATTAATAAGAATTCACAATGAGACTGGCCAGATTAATTTTAATGACCAAGCTATCCCCTTTTTGCTCTTCACACTTTGTGATTTTCATAAACCTCACAAGTGCTTGACTGGTCACTTTTAAGCTAGACTATTTGTGTCCAGTTAACACCAGCAGCATACAAAGAGGCCATGTGGGAGCAGTGCTCAGCAGCTGTCCTGGGGCACACGCAAGTGCTGGGCCTCACACATGTGGGGCACATCCCCCTCACAGCTCATGGCAGAGGTACGGGCCCTCCACAGAGCTCCTCTCCATTTGCCACCTCCTAACCCATCTCCTGCAGCTCAGCTAACATGACAGCTAGGTAAATACACTGACAACCAGCTGCTCGTCCTTTGAAATGGGACCCAGGAGCTATCCGAGCAGTGCCACTGGCTGGTGTCAGACTTCCCAGGCTGCTGCCATGCCCAGTCCTTGTCTGCGAATTTTGTCCCAGATTAAACAACTTTGATGTGACTCACAAGCAGCAGCAGTGAAATGCCAGGCACACTTGAAGCTGGGTTTATATTTTGGCCGTGCTCATCCCTTCTCAATCCCAACCTGAAGAGTGGCTGAGTGCTCCAGGGCTGTTCATTTGGTTGGGTTACATCCTCACAGTCAGAAGGCTCCTGAACTTGCTCAATAATCAGCAATAAAGCTAATAAATTTCAAAGGATAACCCAATATGTGTGGCATCTTCTACTTACAAGCTTCCTGCATATATTTCCCTTTTTGCAGTTCTCATGCAATGGCATGAATTTACGGGCTAGGAGAAACAGCCTAGCTCCTGACTTCCCACTGACACAGGGAACAGGTCAGGAACAACCCACTTCCAAACTGCTCAGGTACCTTCCCCCTGGGGCTGCCAGGAGACACTGCACATGGTTAGCTCTACTGCACTAGCCGTGCTGCTCTCTAGGTGAAATCCCTGGGCCCACAGACCCATTAATCACCACAAAGCCAAGGCAGAAAACTGGAGAGAGGTGTCTGCATATCCTAGATCCTCATTTGCAAGAAATTCTCCATGCTCCCAGCCCTGCCCAGTAAAACACCAGCATTCACCTCAATGTGTGTCCCATAGAAGAAAGGCCCCTTGCCACCCATCCTTCCCCACCTGCCCTTCTGGTGAAGTTTAAACTAGACCCCTGCCTCTCTCCTATTTGGTTTAATAGGGTAGATCTCTAACCACATTCAAATTCTAGGGAATATGGGGAAAATTAAAAAAGAATCTAAAATCTATTTGCCTTTCTGGAGTAACAGTCTCTGAGTAATGTTACCTACAGATGCAATGGTTGAAAATAAAACAGAGGTTATGGAAATGAAGGATTGTTGTGGTAAGTAAAGGTAGATAGGTCCTACTGAAGTTATAATTTAACATGGAAAATACAGGGAAAAAAAAGCTTAAGAGCAGGAAGGATGCCTACTGCTAGGGAATGTAATGATGGAGAGGGAGGAAAAATAACTATAAAGAGATTTGTGAATATCACCAAGTATTTTGTTCACATCCAATTTTCTCTCCATGTTCCCAGAACACAGGTATCACGAGAGGTCCCTGTCCCATCTGAAAGGGGCATTGGGCCCATTAAGATTTCTTTGTGCGACCAGCTCCTCCAAAGTGGGCTTTTAATGGGCTGCAGTGATGGGAGATGATGGCAGCACACCAGGAGCCCTCAGCGGCAAGCTGCCTCCCCCAGCACCTCACAGCTTTGGGCCCTGGCAGCAGCCACGTGGCATTGCTACTGGTCACTGACTGGGTGACATTTCATTCCATATAAATTACAAATGTTACAAGTGAATGAACAGTTCGAAATTCATAGAGTCATAAATTGGAAGGCCAGGGGTGTCATTACCGTCAGCAGCTCTGACCTCCTGTATAATATGGGCCATAAAACCGCAGCTGGGAGCTCCTGCATCCAGCCTGGTAATTTGTGCCGAGCAGGAGTGAACTGAGAAAGACACTCTGTCTTGATTAACACCCCAACGTGACAGAGAGCTCATATATCCTGGCTGAGATCTCCTAAGGGCTAATTGCCCTCACAGAATTCATACCTTATTCTTGCTCTGGGTTTGCTCCTCTCCACCGGGCTCCTTACTTGCATTCCTCACAAAGCTCCCCTGCAAGAAGCAAACTGGGTATTTCATTGTACCCACTGGCGTTTGACTGCCTTGGGGACCTTTGCTGTTTGGGGATGAGATTCACAAATCGCTCTGAGCAAACAGGTGAGGCATGGCATCGCCAGCAGGTTTTGGAAATACCAAAATGTTCAGAACATTCATCAAGTATATTTTCTATAAATGATTTGCTGAGCCCTCATCTAAAAGGGGTCAGTGAGTGTTCGTGCCCCCACATGTACAGGGAAAAGCAAGAAGAAGAGGATGAGATGAGTGAGAGATTTGACCCAGGGCTGATTAAGGAGAAAACTAGAGGCAGTGTGCCAAGCCTCAACAGGAACTGAGGACTGAAAAAAAGCCAAAAAAAACCCCAGAAAAAGGCACATTTTAGGAAGCATGAGTGCTGTGGGAAAGAAAAGAGGTTTGAAACAAAGGGGCCAAGCGGAGGGATGCCTGTGCTGGGTGCAGGATTGGACTGAAAGCCAGAAAGGTGCTTTTCAGCCACTGTGCTGGGAGCAGGCAGGAGAAGGAGGCAGCTGCCAGCCACCGAGGCAGTGGGGAGCACAGGAGGGCAGGGGATCGGGTAGTTTCTCCACGTTCACACCAGTGCAAAACCTGACCTCCCATTCCCATGGCAACCCTGACCCGGCTGCACAGCGCTGAGGCAGATGAAGGCATAAATTTAACAGTAAAGCAAGCCAGAGCAGACCCTCGGCGCGCGTGGCGGCTGAGAGCGGGTTGCTGGGGGAACCATAACTTTTTAATCATGCTGCATTAAGGGTTTATTACTCTGCATATTTATAAGGATTGGTTTATTCAGATCAGTTGAGAGAGAGAGAGATTTGCCATTTTTACTGTGTCTTTCATATTACTCCAGGTTTTCCCCTCTCTTTGTGCTGCACCAGTGCTGGAGCAGGTGACTGGGGTACTGCTGCTGAGGGGAAATGGGGTGCAAAATAATCACAGCATGTGCAAGCAAAATAGCAAGCAGAGATGCTAAAGAGAGAGCTGCGAAGTATCCAAAGGAGGGAGTTCATCGAGGTGCTAGATCAGTGCTTGACACAACACGCAATATTTCAGTGAATTTCCAGTGAAAAGGCAGCTGGGACAAATGTCAGGAGGGTGTTTTATATAAATGGCAGCTACAGACATTTCAATAACCAAAAAGAATGGCAACCAAAGGGAAAAAAAATCACTCTGTGAGATGCTTTCTGGAAAGACTGAGGAACAAATGCAACCCAGAAGAGAAGTTTTCTGCCCTCCAGGGCTTCTGCATACCCTTATTATTCCCCCTCCTGGCTTGTACAGCCTTGCTTAGAAACCAATTTGGAAATTTTTGGAAAAATATTGGCACCAGTCTTTGTCTGAATCAGCTGGAAAAAATGTACTTTCCAAAACATTTGGAAAGACACAAAAATGACCCAAAGAAACTCTTGGAGGTTGTCCTGTCCTGAGCTCAGGGCTCAGATAGACTTGTTCCCTTGGATTTAGGGACATTTAACGTGTCCCTCCAAACTGTACACTTTCACTCCACTGACTTGGGCATATTTGAGCTTCTTGCTGAGCTGCTCCGCCCTTTGGACTGGCTGGAGTGGGAGGTGTGAGATGCCAGGCCCAGGCATCTCCTTTGGCCCTGGAGAGAACCAAGCAAGGTGCTAGCAGGCTGCATGCAGCCCACAGGGTGAGTGATTTGGCTGCCCTTGCTGAACCTTACAAACAGATCAGCTCATTGCCAAAGAAAGCCCCTTCTGACAGCAGCAGGAAAACCAAAACCTGTCAGCTTCATGTCGTGTGCTTTGGAAAATCCCTTCCAGTGTTCCAGTCATCACAAGCTCCACCTCAGACAAGCTGAGCATCTGACTGTGCCTCAGCCCAGGCTTTTGATGCCAGCCCCATCTGTGGCAGTGATCCATCGGAATAGAAACAAGACCTATGGGTTCCTCAGTATGACTTCCAGCACTTGCTGCTGGGTCTTTGAGAGGGCTGAGGGCACCAGAAACATTGGGGGCTCTGCAGGGGCTGAGAAGAGCTGGTTTGTTTATTCCAGTGAAATAAATGCTGAAGAGAGAAGCAAGAAACAGGAGTTGGTGCCACATGTACCACGGTGGGTTGCACAAGTTGGTGTGCTCCCACTGCTAACGTTTGTCCTTGTCTCCATCTGCTCTCCTTTCTGCCCCTGCCAACTCTTGCTACCATTCCCCTGCCTTTTCCTGCTCCCTCGAGCAATGCCCATGCTCTTGGTGGTGCTGGCAGCAGGAGCTGTGGTAGCAGCAGCAGATGCCCTAGGGGCGCTGGCACCTTGGCCTCTCTTGTCCCCTCTTCTCACATGGCCAGCTCACTGACTTTGCTCCAGCGCTGATTTTTAAATTTTTGAAGATTTTGGGCTTTAACCCTCAGGGCGATGGACAGGCAAATGCATCTTACACCAAAAGGGTCCAGCTGTGCTGGGTGAGCTGCTGCTCTGCAGGGCTGGGGGGGATGAATGCCACGTGTTTCTCTGCACGGGGGTTTGCCAGGCTGCAGCCACAGAGTGACCTTCACTTGGTGGGTCAGGGACAGCTACCCCTGATCATGTGAGACTCCATGTCGTAGGAGTGCAGTTACCCTTGGTCAGATCAACTATCCATCTGACCCCACAGCTTGTCCCTGCCAGCAGCAGATGCTATGGGAGAAGGGTGAGGACAGGGTGAACCCATTGCAGCACCTCTGAGGACCTCTCCTCCCTACCTCTGGAGATCCAAGGGCCCTCCAGGGCCAGAGTTAATACGTCTATAGGCAATAGCCTTTACATTATTTTCCTTTCATTATGTTTTCCTGCCATGCTTTGAAGTTATGGCCAACACTGACAACCTCCTGCGGCAGAGCTCCATTCTCTAGCAACATGCTGTGTGAAAGCACCTCTCTATTTTGAGGCTGCTGCCTCCTGCCTTTGCTCCATGCCTCCAAGGTGTTGGCTGGGAAGAGGTGGTGAACAGTCACAGACTGTTTGCTGTCCCCAGGCCTCCTCTATCACCTTTTCCTTCAGCTGGGCTGAAAAACCCTATCTTTTTTCCTAATGCTGCAATGCTCTGTACCTTCAATTACCCCTGCCCCTTCTCCTCCTTGCTAAGGGCGAGGGGGAGCAGAGCATCATGCAGCAGCCCAGCTGCAGGCCATGGCCCTCTCTGGAGGTTTGCAGCTGGACTGCAGGCCTCAATAATATTTTTGACCTTGACAATTTGAAACTGTGCCCGTGAAAATGAGAGATAAACAAGTACAAGGACGAACATGCAACCACAAGATAGGGATGTTGTCCTAACCGTGAGCAAGAGTATGCAAAAGCTATTAACCAATAGACAGTATACTAGTAATATGCTTAACCAATGAAATAAGTACACAACATGTAACCTTAGGGATAAAAAGGACTGTCTGCAGAAATAAAGTGCTATTGCTATTGTGGAAATAAATTGCTGTGTCGCTTGTCCATCTCAACTCTGCGACAGCCCTCCAGAGCACTATGATGAGCATCAGGAAGGCAAATCATGCCCGAGGGGCTTCCCTGCAGGTACAGCATCGCACTGCAAACCCCGGTGCTGAGCGAGCCAGTGGGGACCTTCTGCCACTTGCCCAGAGTGCGGGGCAGGAGATTATCATGGATGCATTTCATGGTCCCCTTTTCTTCTCCATACAGCCAGCAACTTAGAAGCACACAAGATATTTTTAGACCTAACTTTGAAGTACTTCAGGTGTGCAACTGGGTGACTCAGCTGCCAGTGCTATTTACTTTAATTTTACATTTAAACTGGGCAAGTACAACCCTGAACGGCTATTTGGAGACCATATTTCCTTGTCATGCAGTTTTCACATGGCATTGTCTGTAAAGAAGCACTTTGCACACCTGGGTATGTGTCTAAAGGTTTTCCAAAGCAGGTCGAGGATAAACCCCTGGGCTGTCACAGCCCTCTCCTCTGGCTGCTTATAAACCCATCTTCCTGTGACCTTCATAACACCTCCTTATCTCAGGATGATCCCACACACTCTGCCAGGGATGCTCCCCAAGGTGACAGCCCACAAGGGATTGCTGCAGGATTTGGGTCATGGCTGGAGTGTAAGGTGGCATTTTCTCCCTAATAAAAGTCTCTCTTACAGATTCTTCCTTTCAGAGGAAGAAATCTCTGCAGCTCACAGAGCCATTTGTACTGGTTTAATGATGCTCAAGATATTTATCCTGGGGAACGGTTCTGCCTCAGCTCCCTGTTTACTTCAAGCCCACTTATTTATAACATTCTTTCCTCTAGTTCTTTAATCCTTCACCTGCACGAACATCTCCTTTAGATCATCTTTACTGAATAAAGTTAAGTGTAGCTCATAGGGTTATTGAATTACAGGCATGAACTTACCAAATGAGATAAATCAGTCACTTATTAGCCTCTCTCTATTAAACACATTTCACCCTGAGGCATTTTCCATAGAACAGAAACTATATATCAAGCATTTGAATACTTGAAGAAGCTAACATGGGCTTCTCCCTGCGAGAGGGCACGCCACGGGAATGCAGCATCCCTCTCTGAAGGAAGCTTTACTGCCTCAAATATTTATTAGCAATAACATCCTCTGCATGAGGCTTGAACTGTAAGAGCTTGAAATGAGTTTGAGCTACATTTGCTCGTAGTGGATTCTCTTTCTTCACGTGATGCAGTGTTAAATGGAGATGTGTGCTGGACATCCCGAGGTGCCACTGCAGTGAGCTACCACCCGTCCCTGACACCCGCCTCTGTCCAGCCCCTGGCACCGGAGGGGCAATGCCCTCCCTGGGGTCACCCAACAAATCACCAGCTGTGAGAGGGATGCTTTTTGTCTTCGTGAGATGTTTGAGCTTGATTTGACAGGGGAGCAGCACTGAGGAAATGGTGATGCATGGGGATGTGAAGGGGACTTGGCTGCATGCTCAGCCCCTGGAACGATGGGGAAACAGGGAGCCCTGGTGTTGCCCAGCCCCAAACCATGCTGCCTCCTCACCTGTCTTGTGGCACCCTCAGATTCATGCACCTCCAGAGCACCTCCAGAGCACCTCCAGAGCACCGTTTTGCCTTTTTCTCTAATTACTTTTAATTCACACTTCTTTTAACTTCCCTTACCATAGCTTCATCTTTGTTATTTTCACAGTTCACATCATATCCACATATTTCCTTCCCTGCCTTGTGCTTTGACAGGTCTCAGGTTTTTGGTGGATTTTTTTTCCCTCTTACAATCACCCTGAGCTGGAAGCCTGAGGGAGTTTGGTGATGGTTTATTTGGGGGATCCTGATCCCAAACCACATCTGCTGACTCTAAACCATTGAGGCTCTAAGGTTACTGGCTGAGCTTCAGCCTGAGGTTCATGAGATGAAGGCACAAAATCTCTCCCTGTGACTTCGCTGGGGGTGCGCAGAATCTCTCCTGCAGGTGCTGGTCTTCTACAGGGAAAACAATGCAAAACCACCACCCCTTTTGTGCATTTCTAGCCAGGTACGGAACTTGAGGGGAACCATCAGTGACCTCTGACATCGCTCCTGGAATTCAAAAAGAGGGCTGATGCATTTAGCTTGTTCAGCCTGCTGAAAAATTGCTAAAGTCTCTGCAGAAATCCCATTTTGCTAAATCCTCCTATTTTCTATTGTTTTCAATAGAGCCAAAGTTTGAATTATTTTCAGACAAGATTCACAGAAGTAAAAAGAAGGGGAAAAAATATATACATATGTACAGCAATCTGCCCTGATACATCGTTATGAAGATGAGTAACCTTTCGGGAACAGGCATATTCACTGGAGCTTTGCTGGATCCTTGATCCTTATGCACAGGATTTTGCTCTGAATAGCTCTTGGATAATAATCAAAATATTACAAATAATTAGCATAATCAGTATTTTAAATCCTGAGATTGTTAAAGATCATACAAGGATTGTTGAGAATCAACCCAGGTGTATTTGTAACCTCAAGGAGCATAAACTATCCTGTTTAAATACTTCTATTTATGGACGTTGAGGAAATTCTTTACTCAGAGAGTGGTGAGACACTGGAACAGGCTGCCCAGGGAGGTTGTGGGTGCTCCATCCCTGGAGGTGTTCAAGACCAGGTTGGATGAGGTCCTGGGCAGCCTGGTCTAGTGGAAGGTGTCCCTGCCATGGCAGGGGGGTTGGAACTAGATGATCTTGAAAGGTCTTTCCAACCTAAGCTATTCTATGATTCTAAGTTGTCTCTCAAATAATTTTTACTATCAAATAATTATTAATTATTAATAATTTTACTATCAAATAGTTATTAATTATTTTTTACTATCAATTAATCAGATTTCCAGCCAGCAGAAACTGTTTTCAGTGTGAATGTTTAACTTCTTCCTCTGGGAACATCTTTAATTAAGGAATAAACTGTGAATTCGATAACAGTGATGACATCTATATATTAACATTCAGTGTCCTCTGTCCGTGAAAGGGACTTTCCTGCCCTGTTTTGCAATGTTCTGCAAAAGACTGCAGTGGAAACAAAAGCTGCACCACCCCTCCTCCTGCCTGTGCCCCTGCACCCTTCAGAACCCCCCTCAACACACCGAACCCCAGGGGCAGCACTTGTGGCTGCAGCACCCCTGGGCCATGCACAGCGGGATCAGCTGCTGCCCCTGGGCACACACCTATGACGTGCTGAAACCAACCCAGGGTGGGAGCGCCCCTTCCGTGGCCTTTCTGTTCCAACTACAGGTTTATGACATGTTACACCCATCTTTGTCTTCCAAACTCAGATTCCAGCTTCTAGAATCATAGAACACATCCAGTCATGGAGCATCTACAGCTTCCCAGTGGGCTGGATTTTCCTTTCCTTCGAGGTACGTGCACGTTGCTGGTTTACAGACCCTGCAGAGCGCAGCAGGGGTTACTGCATCAAAACACAAACCTCTGCGATACCATTTCTTCTCATTCCAAGTGAATTGGATTTCATTCTTCTAAAATTTTGTTAAAAAAACCCCAAATAGACAAATATGACAGACAAACTCTCATGCTTGTGTTTTATTTTGATCCATTTTCACTGTCTTCTCTCCTGGTGGAAGCTAAAATCACTCTTAGACCCATCTCCTACTGCCTATTTTAACCAAAATCATCCATCTCATGTAAACATGACCTGGCTCATGGTTCATCAGAGCAGCAGTTTGGCGCCTGTGTCACCAGTCTCCACAGTGATTGCATCTCACTGTCCACACATTTGGGGTGCTGCACCCATCAGAATTTTCCAGGCAAGGGCACCACAATAAATCCCCATGGGGACTGAGAACAGGATTGGAGCTCCCAGCAAACACTTAACTTCAAGCAGCACAGGCCCCCAGGTGCTCTGTAAGGCAGCTGTACACCATCAGGTGGTCTCCTTCTTTAGTCCCCTTTTGGGCAATTTGATCTGCCTTTGGATCTCCATGTGCTCTTCAGCTTTTTAATCAGAGAAAAGGAGGTTTTCCAGCAGATTGGCCCTTCTGACAGTGGGTCCCTGCAGCATTTTGAGCCATCACCACTGCTGAGACCCAGGGTGCAGATCAGCCACAAGGATTCACCACCACCTCACTGCCTGAGGCTGCTGCCTTTCCTCCTCCCCTCAGATCAACCATCAATGCCTGTGCCTCCCAGGGAGCCAGAGAAGCATGTGATTGCAAATGACAGCCTCATCTCTTCACCCATGGACGAGATCTGATCAAGCAGCTGCTCCTCAGCCTCAGGCACCGACTGCCCATCACTCAGGAGGCACAGGCTTCACTTAGTCAGAAGTCCCCGTGGGGCTCTCACAGCAGAGCCTCCAAGGCAACTGTGAGGATTTTCAAACCTGCTGGTCGTGTCTGGCATGCAGATAAATCACATGGGTATCTTACATACCTGCATGGCTGGTGGCAGTAGAACTTATATAGGGATTTTAAGTTCCTGGGCTGGAACATCATACTTCTCTCACCTTTTCCTCATGTTCTGAAGGAAAGATGGGGTAGAGAGCCTGGGCAAAACCTGAAGCCTGTGCACAGAGGACTTCAGGTGTGCCTGAGCTCTATATGAGCTCTCGGCACTGAGATGAGCACACCTCAAAGCACAGAGCCAGTACAGTGATCATTCCTCACACCCAAATGCAGAATTTATTCCTAAAGAATCCTTCTCCACAGCTTCCTGGGTTACTACAGATAAAACTAACCCTAGAGGCAATGTAGGCCCACTGTTGAATGAGGCGGGTGCCCTGGTGACAGAGGATACAGAGAAGGTGGAGTTATTGAATGCCTTCTTTGCCTCTGTCTATACTCCTGGAGGCTGCCCTAAGGAGCCCCAGACCCTTGAGGCCCCAGAGGAAGTCAGGACAAAGGAGGAGTTTGCCCTGGTTGACGAGGACTGGGTTAGGAACCAATTAAGTGATCTGGGTGTACATAAATCCATGGGTCCTGACGGGATGCACCCATGAGTGCTAAGGGAGATGGCAGAAGTCATTGCTAAGCCACTCTCCATCATCTTTAGTAAATCATGGAGAACAGGAGAGGTGCCTGGGGATTGGAGGAAAGCAAATGTCACTCCAATCTGCAAAAAGGACAAGAAGGAGGACCCAGGTAACTATAGGCTGGTCAGCCTCACCTCCATCCCTGGAAAGGTGGTGGAACAACTGGTCCTTGGCACTGTCTCTAGGCAAATCAAGGATAAGAGGGTCATTAGGGGCAGTCAACATGGCTTCACCAAGGGGAAGTCATG
>VYZX01015338.1:41389-55092 GCA_013401335.1 Brachypteracias leptosomus
GCAGAGCCACTAAGATGATTAAGGGAGTGGAACGTCTCCCTTATGAAGAAAGGCTGAGGGAGCTGGACCTCTTTAGCTTGGAAAAAAGGAGACTGAGGGGTGACCTTATTAACATTTATAAATACATTAAGGGAGAGTGTCAGGAGGATGGAGCCAGGCTCTTTTTGGTGGTGTCTAATGATAGGACAAGGGGCAATGGGTGTAAGCTGGAACATAGGAGGTTCCACATAAATGTGAGAAGAAACTTCTTCACGGTGAGGGAGACAGAGCACTGGAACAGGCTGCCCAGGGAGGTTGTGGAGTCTCCTTCTCTGGAGACGTTTAAAGACCGCCTGGGCGTGTTCCTGTGCAACGTGGTCTAGCTGATCCTGTTCCAGCAGGGTGATTGGACTAGATGATCTTTCGGGGTCCCTTCCAATCTCTAACATTCCATGATTCCATATTCTGACCTAGAGGAGCGCGTGGTTGAAGCAGATGTGAAGCATGCCAAAACATTTATTATATTGTCTTCCCTATTCAATTAGCAGGAAGAACTCACTAAGGTAGAACTTGGCTGGTGTAGGAAGCCTTACAGGCCCCTACATATATTTGAGAAACACTATAAACAGCAAAAGCATTTTAATTTAAGAAGCTGATCAATAAGAATAGCTCTATGCACACTCAGCCAGTATGTTGGGGGAAGACCAGCTGCTGGATGCTGAAGGTGACCCTGCATGAACTGGAAACACAAATGCAGGACGTGGCCAGATTTTGGCACAGTGACTTGGAGAAGGAATGAGCTCCTATTAAAGAAGGGAGTGCCATTTACACCTTACCTTACAGGGTAAGACAATAACTCTGTGCCTTCTCATAGGGTGCCTTTGGGAGTGGCGTAATGGGACCTTCCATAAACATCTGCTCAGGGCTTTTCAACTCTAATCTCAGCACTCCTGTAGGCACTCTCCTCAGACAAATCCCTACTTCAACTCCCTTCCTTGGTCAGCCAGTTGCATTTCTTATATAGCTGGTGAGATGGCAGAGAGGCTGCTGCTTTTCAAACACTGCAGGTGAAGCACTGTACAAATCCAAAGCTTCCACAAATTTTAAACAAAGGCCTGCTCTGAGCACATGGCAGCTTTCCCACATCCCAAGGCCATTCTTCATGCTTCTGTGGGCATGGGGTTATGTGCCAAGATGTGCTGCGCTGCTTAAACGACAAGCACTCCTGCACTAGCCCTTTCTTCATCTCCTCTGGCCCAAGTGAAGTACTCAGCTCACCCAAGTAGGACCAGAAATGCAAAGGGACAGTCAAACTCAGTGTGAGTCAAGGAAAGACACCTAATCCTGGCAGGCTTATCTTGTGACCTGGGAGCTTTCAGAGCAGTGATGGAGCATGTCCAGATTCCCATCCTGCATTGGAGCTGGTGTGTGTCACCTCAGGGCAATGGCTTCATTAACATTAGTGCTGGTACCAAGCTCTGCAGCACAGGATCCCTTTAACTAAAGACAGTCCTGTGCAGATAGCTTCCTTCTGCCATTGCTGAAGCCAACTGCAAAGATAAGGACTGCTTAAAATCCTGGAGGAGAGGAACTTAGCACAAGAGCCTTGGTGGAAGAAGCAGCCTTGTTTCTGTTTTGCTTTCAAAGGGTAAGCACCTTTTTCTCTACCTCTTCTACTGCTAGAGCACAGTTTGTACATCCCATCATTCAGACGTCTGACATGCTATTTCACAAGATGTTCTTTATTCATAGCTGTGACAAGCAAATTACACTGAATTAAGCTCATCTACCTTGGTCTCAAGGGATGCTGGCTATGATACTGTCTCAGTGCTGGCATCCTGCAGCACTGTCACCACTCAGCCTAGAGGAAGATGCTGAGATGTCTGTGCCACCCAACCAGAAAGGGCTGCTCTGTTCAGGGGTGTAACTAAAATCACGTGTAGGGAGCACCACGTTACTCAGCCCTTCTGCAGAAAATAGGCTCAACTTACATGGCAACAACGTTTAGTCCAAACAGCGGGTCTGCAACTTCACCACTGGCTCCAAGAAACAAATCTGTCTTTCCTTTCTGACACACAATAACCAATAGGAGTTCCTGCAGGCTCCATCCATTATCCCACACAGCAGCAGCCAAACTGCCTAACCGTGCCCATCAAAAGCCACCAATCATGAAAGGCACAGATCACAGCCTGCCTTCTCCTGAAGCCAGTATGGACTTTGGGAGATACAACAGGAGCTGCTTATCATTCAAAGAGCAATTTTAGAAAAAAATCAGTAGACACCGGGGAACAGAACAAGTCATTTCTTCACATAAAACCTTCACTTGTAACTGACTTCAGCCCTTGTTCTCACTAACTACCATCTCTCCTGGGGTCTGAAGGTGAAAATGATAGGAACAGCTTCCAAGATCACTTTGACCCAACTTAAGGCCATTTCACATGACACAACTAACTCCTGTATGCTTCACTCACACTCCACTCATGCTTTGCCGTCTTCTTGTTTCAGTTGGCAAAGGAGTTAAAACCTCTTCCCACAAAACCACATCCTAATGATCAGTCTCATAGGAATGCGCTGCACCATGTTGTATAGAAAGCTTTGTGCAAAGCTACCATGGACACAGTAGCCGACGAGACACTTGGGACTTGGGCTGTTGACAGCCCTCAGCAAAGAAACATGAAGGAACTTGCTCTTCTCTTTTGGAGAAGCCCATCCAGTACAAATGAGACTCCAAGGACTGCAGTACTGTTTGAACAGGCAATGGCACATACCTGCCACCTGCATTAAGTATCTCCTCTGAGAAAACAAAGCATGGAAACATAAACCTCATAAAAATCAAGCTTTGCACACAAAGTAAAAAGGAATTGGGAGAGACATGTTTGCTCACTCCTCTTCCACTCAGGACAACCGCCCCAGATGCCTGGGGAGTTTGTCACCTACAAATGAATCACCCCAGACCTAGGAGAGACTCTGCCCAGCAGTGGCTTCAGAATGACGGAAAGAGGAAGCTGAAAGAAAACCTGAACTAACACTGGCCTACCCCTCAGCCAGGCATTGCTTGGGCACTGACATGGGCAATTCAGTGAGTTCACTGACCATTTTCCAATATATGTATACACACAGGACAGGACAGGACAGAACTGGTCTCCTACTTCCTCCCTCAGCCTGCTCCTCCCACCACTAATGTTGAAACCCTCTTTAAAAGGGACATGGCAAAAGTTATTTATTTCTTCTTAAAGAAGCTGGGTCCTTAGCAGGTATGATAAATTCAGAGCTGCCCCAAGCTGGGCTTGCTGAGAGTGCCAAGGTTGAAGTGCAACAGCCTATTTATCCTCACCATCAAGTTAAGCTTGTAACCCATTTTCAACATAAGCCTACTCTAGAAAAACAATTTGTTCTTTAATCAGAACAACAAAGACAGGCTCCCCGACTCCGGCTATTTGAAATACATTCAGATTGGTCCAGATAGTTGTTGGTGAAAAATAAGAAGCTTTGAAGTTCCTGAATCTAGTAATAAAAGCTGAGCTAGGTGAGGAAGGAGACCCGGCTCACAGGCTGGCTGCTGCCTGCTGAGCTACCATCTCCCTCACGGGAATTTGCAACTCTTCTATCAAATGTTCTCAAAAGATGCTTTCTTCTTCCTCCTCTTTCCATAACCCTCATTTAAAAAGCCCCCCAGAGCAAAACAGGGACAGGATTAACTTTTTGTTGTTGTTAAACAGTTCAAGAAAATAACTTAAAGCCTTGCCTTCAGTATTCCTAAAGCCAGTATTAAAAAAAACCAAACAACACAAACTGATTTGATGCAGAAGATCATTTAATTGTCATGAATATGACAAAATTAACCTTAGCTGCAATAGAAAATACCTGATCTTCAAGGTATCAGAGGTTATACCAAGCACTGAAAAACCTTTTCTTCTGCAGTTCTAGAGAAAGCAAGCTCAGATTTCTCCTCCAAAATGACTCAGACATCAGAACAAGTCAAATACTAAGATTTGACTTCCCTGTAGGGAAGTTGAGGTAATCTGCCATGTGCCTAATAAAAATGGAGTGCAAATGAATTAAATTACTGTGAGTAGCAGACTATTTAGAACTACATGTATAATTTAGCTTTATAATTAGTGATAAGCTGCATCTTCATCTCAAATACCTTCTTAATAGAAAAATTAAATTCAAGCACAAACTATTAGCAAGAGTCCTTTTTGTCAGTTCGACGCACTTCCCTTTGCAAAAATGAAATTAAAACCAGTCTGTTACTTTTAAACAAATCATTGGAGACATCACAATAGACTGGTATCAAATAAGGTTTGCATTAATAGGAATAGTATTAACTATTAATGCATGAATATGAATATGCATCAGTAAGAAAGTAAAAAATCTAGGCTAGTAATACTTTAGCCAAAGAAAAGTTACTCTTGTCGCCATTTCGGTACCTGTGAAGAGCCTAGATATACTAAACAGGCAAGTTAAAAGCCTATATATAAATTAAGAAAAGGATGAAATAAAGGCTTTAACTTGAAAAACAAATCAAACAGAAGTTTAAGGCACTACCACCTATATATTCATTTTTATTCCAGAAACAGAGGAAAGCCAGATTTCAACACCACTTAGGTCAAAACAAAGACAATATCACACAGTATTACTACAGCAGCGTAAACTGCACACAGATTTTTCTTTAGTTTTAAGTCTCCTGAATACTTAAACCTCTACTCACTCAGGTAATTTAATCTTCACTTCAAACATGGTTTGCATTTTGGGCTGGCTACCGATGTTTTTCTTCTGCCCTCCCCATCAGCAGCTCAGTGCCTTTGAATGGACCAAATGGATCACACCAATTGATACTCACACTACAGGAAGCACTTGCAGAAAAAATTCCTGCATATATTGCATATATTTATGTCATAAACTCATGGAGTGGTATTCGATACCAAGGCAAGAATGAGCTGCAGAAGCCTTAGAAGAACTATTCAGACAGGAACGTCTCTATAGATTTTGTAGATGAAAAGGAGCTGTCTGACCTATGAAATGTAGCTAGTAATAAACCCACATTCAGTGCATCTCCAGCTGATCAGCTACATGTATGCAACAGGGGGAATGACATTTTACAAAGGCACTGTATTTTTTTTCTGCTATTAAAAATAAATTCTTCTCAGCAGTTAATGGAAGCCTGCCCACTTGCAAGAAAAATCCCAGTTAGATACTGTTTTTCAGGACACAACCCAATAGAGACGCACGCTGGGGGAGCAGGGTGTTGTTGGTAAGAAGGAATACAGGCAAAGGTCATATGCAGATTTATGAAAAATAAATTTATTACATAACACCTTGTTTTACCAATGTTTGATTTCTTTTTTATTCAGAATACTTGTGTCATTCATGTAAAATAGTTTGATACAGTACATTGTATGTAAGTTTTTCCTCATAAATTCTAAGGCTCTCCTAACACCTTGATCCTCTGCTGTAGGAATGGCACCCCTAAACAACGTGCGAACATTAAAAAAAAAAAGAATAATTAACTGAACAAAATTTAAAATCCACTACACCAAGCTGGTTCTCAAAAATCATGACAAAATATCTGAATGGATGCCGCACCTTTTTAGGAAATATCATTCATGCTTTTTTAATCCCAAAGCATGCTCACAAATCATTAACACCAACAGGAAAAAAATAAAACACTGTCTATGACAATCATTTCAGTTTGTTTGCTGAACCAAACATGTTTATATCAATGACAACATACTTATTTTACTATCAAATAGCAGCTTTAATACCAGTCAAGTCATAGATTTAAAAATAAAGACAAAAACTTATGTTGGAAATTAATCTTTGGGACTTTTGTAATTGCTGGGAAAAAAAATGCAAATATTTTCATGTTCTTAAAAAAATCTCATTGTATCAACCGTGTCGGTCATAAAACATTGATCTAGGTGGAAAATGAACCAACCCACAAAAGTCACTAAAAATAAACATCTATCAAAATTGCCTCAATCGGAGTCATGGTTAGTTTGCTTTTTTGCCATGGTAACATATACTGTATGCTTCAAGTACCAGTTCAAAGATGTCGTGTACTATTGGTCAGATAAAGTTGTTACATCAAGAGAATTCACCACATACGACAACAAAAATGCTTGCCCCTAGCACATTTCACAGCTTCAACTGCTACAGACTGTCACTGAAAAAAAATGCATCGGTCAGTCTGAACCATGTCAAGTAAACTATGGAAGTAGCATATCCACAACACAAATTGTGCTAGCACTTTCTTTTCAAGTCTAACCCCAAAAACAGGTACAATTTGGGAGCCACCACTCCGCTCTGTGGAAGGGGGTGGATCGTGGCGGTGGGACAGGTTGGAGGTGTGGTTTTACAGTACATTCTCGTGGCCCAAGCCGGGTTCCAGGCAGGCAGCTGCGCGGCCAGTCCTGCAGCATTAGCAACAGTGCATTGACGTTCCTGGGGTGCAGCTCAGTACCGGTGTGCCTGGTGTGAGTACTGGGGCGGCTGCTGGGAGGTAGTTGAATACCCCATGCTGCTCTGTGGCTGTGACGTGCTTGGCCCAGGGTTGGGGTAGGCAGCATGGGGGTTGGAACGCTGCAGAGGGTGAGAGCAGAGGAAACACAAGCCTTCGCAACAGGCACATCACAAGACAGTTTTGCCTACCCATATATTTCTTTAAGAGGCACCAAGCACACACCGTCTCAAAGTGGCTGCACTTCCAGGGTTCTTTTCGCTTATTCCGATTAGAGCAGGTGCAGTTGTGAAAATCAAGAATATCAGATTAGAAAGCGACAGTTACCATCCTTCAGTCACCCATCCTAATGACCTCCCGTGAATCTACACCCATCACAGTCAAACCTCCAGGATGGCTTCAGTACACCTGCATGTTACACAAGGCTACCACTGCTCACTGCAGTGCTCTTCTCCACTAGTGTCCTCCCCCTACCAAGAATGTACTTTTTTGGGGTGGAGGTCCAAACGGAGCCACTCCACATTATTCTGGGGATTCTCCTGTACCAAGGATATCTTTGCCACTCTTTTGTGTGCCTAGGAGTGAAGGCTAAGAGCGCTGTGATTATTTAGGTTAAAGCTAATGACAACAGTCATGCACTTCTCAGTGGAACCAGATATTTCAGGGGGAAATGGGCATAGATTGTAGCTTGGGAGGTTCAGGCTGGACCTTAGGGGGGAAAAATATAATAAAAATCACAAAGATCAGTATAGCACTGGAACTTGCCCAGAGAGGCTGTGAAGTCTCCATCTATGGAGGTTTTCAAGACTCAACTAAACAAAGCCATGGCTGACCTGATTTAGCATTAGCAACAATCTTGCTTCAAGTGGGAGATTAGGCTAGATGGTCTCTAGAGGCCCCTTTCAACCAGCATTTCTATAATTATTTACCAAGTGGAGCATTAAACAATGCAAGAAGCTCTGAGCAAACCAGCAACTCCCTACTTAAATTTTAACCTAAAAGTTATTTACACATCATGCATTATAAAGAAAATAAGGACTGCATGTGAGATTTTCAATCTAAGCATATGACCACATTAAATTAATACAATTGCATTACTTTATTGTGCTGGTTTACGTTTGTGTTAAGGTTTACACAAACACAAATTCTGCAGCATTGAGAAACTGCTGTGCAACTTCTGAACTCTTGATATTGCAAAATGCACTAGGATTTTTAGAAAAAGCAGCTTCTAGTAAATGTCTGGAAACTTCTCTAAGAATATTCCAGGACTAGAGTACTGTTATTGGGACCTAAATACACAAAACTATGGTGAACCAACATCCTGAAAAAGTAAAATATTAAAATACCTTTACAGCTATTATAAGTAACAAAATAAAACAACTCCACTTTTTCCTGTTGTTCAGCAGTTAGTACAGAAGCTGCACCGGGATGCTGAGATGATGGCAGAAAGGAAAAGGCAAATTCTACTTGTTAACGTGTGCTCACAGGACTGAGATGATTCTCTGGGGTGTGTAGTCCAAAGGAGAAGAAATGGCTGGACCACCATTTCATGCCAGCAGGAGCAAACCAGCACTGCGGAACTGCACTGTTAAAACACTGTCTGAACTTTTGTGACATTTGCCTTCAGTCTTGAGAGACGGACTGAGCCTCTCATCAACAGAAGCGTCACAGCCCTGGGTCACCCTTCTCCATGTAACAAATATAGGATGTACTTCAGAGAGGAAAAAATCCTGAATACTCTTTTTTCCCAAGTGTGGCTCCTTTACGTTAGGAACTATCACAAGTTTAAACACTTAAGAAAATGATCATTCATGTCAGTTGCGAACACTTTCTGCATCTCTACTTCTAAAGCAGTCTTATTTTAAGAGGGAGGCAATTAAAAATCATCAGATTCTTTTGTGACACCCAGTGCAACAAATGGCTTTTGTTTAAGAACAAAGGTAAATATCCAATCCTTTCTAAATACCATTAAGCACCCAGAGGGTTATCACAAGGCAAAAGCTCAGAGTAGTGGAATTGCTACAGCCTGTTTAATCACATTGCCATTTTAAGGGTCACATGGCAGATTTAAACAAGAGAGCAAGGAAGTCTGTGTGCCATATGTCTACTATTTTTATGCATGGCAGAAAAGGATACAAGGTCAACTTGCTCTGCTGAGAGTAATTTGACTTCTTAGCGGATGGAGAAACTGTCTTAGTGTGCCTTGCCCAGGAGATGGCAATCCTTCTTCACAAGCTTTATGTGGGGAATTTGAGCAAATTAAATGAAGAACAAAGAAATAGATGTTTGATTAAAACAGAGGGCTATATTGTAATATTTGCTTGTTGTTTCCTCAGGTTGCAGGATCAGAAGCAAAATATGTGAGGAATTTTTTTGAGGGAGACCTGAAACCACCAATAGGCAGCTTTTAACTGCTTTTGTTCTAGTGCCAGCAAGTTCAGGTCTCCTCTCTTTGATTACCATGTTTTCCAGACACCTTCATTGGAACAAATCTATCTTCTTGCAAGACTGGGGGAAATGTATTTTTGTTGAAAACCATGTGTTTTGCCTCCTCGAGAGACAGCAAAAAGATCAGCCAGGAGCACTCAAGTTACCAATAAGAGCTCCTGAGACAGCAAAGTAGCAGTCATCAGTATCTGAAGGCAAAAGTATTCTGAAATTACATTTGCTGACAAGGGCTGTCCCCAGCTATAATCCTGGGACGGATATCTGACAGTAGAGAAGTCTGGATGAGCATGAGCTGAAAACACACCAACAGTAAATGCTGTGGAGACAATCTGAGTCTTCTGACTTCTCAAGTAGCAAACCTCAGCTCTTCTCACAGGAGTGGAAGCCGAAGTTTGTTCAAAATGCTAAGCTGCAGCAGCAAAATGAGGTGAAGGGTGTGTAAATAGGGCATGTAAATGGGGCTCCCTGACACAGCACATGCAACTGTCCTTAAATATGTGACTCAACATGATGGAAAGATTAAGAGAGTTAAGGCTGCATTTGCCTTCTTAAAAATACATACATAGATATGGTAGAAAGAGCAAGCTAAAAGGCCAAAATGGTGATGGACTGCAGCTTGCCAAATGGAAAGGGATGAAGCTCCTGTAAGTGAGTGCTCTGCGATGCATAATCCGAGTAAAAAAAAGACAATGTTTACACTTAGAGGCACCCCACTCTGCAGCACTGTAGTTGATCACTGCTTCAGACATTTCAAACAGCTCTAAAAATTTACATCATTCAAGGGGAATGACTTGAAAACTGATATTCTGAGATAAGCTGAGCAAAGGCACTTAGGGACTATATAAGGATCTCACAATAAAGCTCCTGAAAATGACCTATTTTATGTTTTTTAGTACTTTCAAGCTTTGGCCAATGCTGGAAGTATATAGATTTACATAAGGATGAGGGTAATGCCCCCAGGCAGCCTTTGAGCATATCTTGTACTCTCAGGAACAAACTCTGAACGCAAGATTTCAAAGCCCATCCTGTTTGTGGAGAAACAATATCAAACTGTGCAAAGCAAGTTGACAACAGCAGTTTTACTGATGCTGTTCTTTAACTCTCCCAAAGTTTTTCTACAGAATATAAGCATAGCATATTTAAATTAACCAAAACCACTGCCAGTTATATCTGACTTCCTCATCTTTTGATTTCATCCAAAGCTCTCTCCCACTTGAGCCTTCTGTACTATGCATTCCATGTGAACCAGCATGTAATAGTTCCTGCAGGCTAACATTTCCAGCAGCATGCCTCCTCTTGAAATCTTCTATTCCTTAGGCTTCCAAAATCTGCCACCTCTCTAACCGCTCCTCTGCATACCATTTGAAGTCTTCCTTGATCCTCTTTTGTAATTTCTTAGTTTGCATTAACTAAAGGTTCTGTCCTTAACTCTCTTCTCCCCAGTCTCCAGGATTAATCTCATCCAAAGCCACAAACTCAGGTAGGTGTCATTCCCTGGGATGACTCTCAGATATTCTTCTGTGCCAGACTCTTCTGATTTCCTAATGTCTGACCACGAGCTCAAATGCAGAAAGGCTTGAACACAGTTTTCAAGTTTTCCTCAAGCTTTCTCCTACACTCATCTTCCTCAATCATTGATTGCCACCATGTCGCCTGTCACTTCAGACCTGTAATACTGGGCTTACTAAACCTGGAATCTCGTTTGGTCTTCAAAACCAATTACGACAGCATGTTTGTGATCCAAAATAGAATCATAGAATGGTCTGGGTTGGAAGGGACCTTAAAGATCATCTAGTTCCAATCCTGCTGCCATGGGCAGGGACACCTTCCATTAGACTAGGTTGCTCAAAGCCTCATACTACCTAGTCTTGAACACATCCAGTACTGGCCTATCTACAGCATACTGGACAACCTGTTCCAGTGACTCACCACCCTCAGAGTGAAAAACTTCTTCCTTACATCTAATCTAAATCTCCCCTCCTCCAAATACTGCCTTCTCATCCATTTGCCCAACTAAAACTCTTGTTCAGATTCTTATTTCACAACTTGTTTACTGCAGTCCTTTGCCTCCTACCATTACAGGCTTGTTCAAATAATGAATGGAATTTTTTAGGAGATACAGGGCACAGAACAACAGGCTCCTGGTCCACGATCAGTGATCCCTAATAGGAACGTAATACATTAGTAACTCCAAAGATCTCTTATCCTAATTTCCTTACTGTCAACCTAAAGAAGATCAGAATATCAATTTTAAGGCAAACCACCAAGTAAATGCATTTGAAAAAACATCTGAAAGATGCCCCAAAATACCAGTTAATACAGTGACATTTACAAAATTATTTTTTTAGCTTAAAGAAATATTGCTGTGAAATGAAAATTAAATACATAACATATGAATAAACCAAATACCTGATAGTCTGAGGTCATAATAAGTCCACCTGAGGTAGTGGTAGGAGGAACAACTCTCACTTTCTTCAGTGGGGGTCCCTGTGTGTGACTGTTGTCTTGATTCCCTGGATGACCAGTTCCATTAGTATGGTTATTGCCCTGCTGCTGCTGCTGGTTCTTCTCAATTGTTTAGACACAAAGAAAAATTTCAACTCAAAAGCAGTACATGAAATAACATGAAAACAGGAAATAGTGTGAAAGCCAGTGAAGCATGATGATACTGTTCTTCTAGTACTTACTTTGTCTCCTTTATCATCTGGTTCTTCTTCTGTTAAAAATTCTCGTTTTGGGTAAGGGATTTGACAAC
This sequence comes from Brachypteracias leptosomus, assembly GCA_013401335.1. Taxonomy (NCBI): domain Eukaryota; kingdom Metazoa; phylum Chordata; class Aves; order Coraciiformes; family Brachypteraciidae; genus Brachypteracias; species Brachypteracias leptosomus. The sequence continues at coordinate 53,032 of VYZX01015338.1, forward strand.
CTGCAAAAACACTGCCCCCCCAAAAAGTCTATTTATCACTGTATTAGAACAGAAGGGTTAGACCTGTAAGATTCATACTTCACTCGTGCTAGTTTCAAGTTGCCTAAGCCACAGCCTAGTACCTGTAACTAATGAAGAAGCTTTCCCTGTCTTACTTTCATCGTATTCTAAACTTAGCATACCTTTTCACATTTATTTTTAATCTTCAGTCACTTCTTATACACTCATTTAAACTCCTGATAGTTTTCACGGTTTCTGGTAACTGGTGACTGAGCTGGTGGCTGTAAAGGTACACCACCTGTTAGATATCTGCAAGGGCACAAAGAGCTATCCTAATCTAGCTATTGTGTAATTCACAATCTCAGGAGTAACTACAAATACTCCTGGAAACTATTTAATAAAACCACCTGGAACAAAGTTTAAAAATAACTAGAAATTTCATCTGTCAATTCGTATCTCATGGTCCACATGAATTTGGTACTGCTAGTGCAAGCTAATATTTACCTGTCTTTAATCAGTAGAAGGTATTTATAATGAAGTCTCTGTACACCTGTTAGCATTACTCATTGTGTATTCACATTAAAATGTCAACCTAAAGTTGAGAAAAAAGCCAAACACTGTCCTAAAAGTAGTTTCTGCAAAAGCAAATCATTCACATGACATTAAATCACAGAGACAGGTCAGGAGCTGTTATAAATAATCCAACAGGGTTTAGTGAAATAGCTTAATTTTTACTTAATTGCTTATAAATATACATACAATATTTTATAAATTCTTCCCTAAGTAATGGTAGAGAATCATGCACAGGAGGTACTAATAGCTTTCCTAAAAAGGTGCACGATCATGCTCTCTGCCTAGGCTTTTGGGGGCAAGAAGGGGGCTTAATTTTTAATGAAATCATTCATTGTACCTAATTTTCTTCCTTTTGTAAATCTCCCTATGCAAACAAAAAAGAGGAGTGTCTACCTACAGAAAATGGATTTAGCTGTTAAGGATGTCAACACAGAGATACATAATTGATTTTCCCCACCCTCCAAATTTACAACAAAGGCTAAGACAGAAAAATGTAAACTAATTAGGGAGTGTCATCTGGCATTCTGGAGCAGAGACATGGACCTGCAGGCACTTAGCAGTTGTCTACAAAGATCTGTAGCATGTGTAATCAACCTGTCAGTGAATAACAAGATTAGTGCTGTGACTAATAGGATCAAAGTTCCATAAAGCAAGAGATTAATAAGAATACTACTTAATTTAAAAACCACAAATGGCATTTTAGTGGTTATAGCTTTCTTTGGTTGTTAGACAGTAAGTACTTAGCTCAACATTCACAAACATATTTATAGCAGAGAGAAAGCACTCATTTCTAAACCATCTCTGGATGCACTGATAGGTTAATAAACTGACCACTTACTCGGATGTGGGAAGAGGATCTTCTAAGAAATAGGGATCCTGCATAGCCTGTTCTGAGGTAATTCTCTTTATTGGATCCATAGTGAGCAATTTCTGAAGCTACACAAAACAAAAGATAAAAAAGCTCTGCATTATCAAACCTATTTGCAAAAACTTGACTGTATTATTCCTCAAAGACAAGCTGATACAAATGCGTCTGAACTCAAAACTCTTACCATAAATGGCATAATCACCTTTTTCTCTCTCATTAAAATAGTAATTCATTTCCCATCAAAGATCACCCATTTTTACTTGCAAAGCCCAGAACGCTCAGTTCCATTCACAAATGTTTGAACAAAAACATCCCAAGAGATTCCACAACATACCAGCAGCTTTAATGATCTGTTCACTTTCCACAAGAAAATGCAACATGTACATATTTAGCCTGTTTTCTTCAACTACACTGTACTTAAGAGAAGGCATCATCATATCCTTTTAAATTCAAATAATTCTTAGCAACTAATAAGCAAAAGTGATTTCATGTCCATTATTGCTCATTATTTAATATTGTCATATTAGTACAGCTCCATTGTAATCCCTAGTATTTTAAAGATGTTATATGAAGTAACTCCTTAGAAAATCTTTATGTTGTAAAAAAAAGTGGTAATCAAT
>VYZX01015338.1:61202-72883 GCA_013401335.1 Brachypteracias leptosomus
ATTAGACTCTGGCAATATGACAGTAAAACTGAAAGGTATTCTTTTCTTTAGCCTTCAGAAGCTACCCTAGACACAAAACCTGGCAATTATACTCACTATTTGCTGGAAACAGTATAAGGTTACCAGACCCCTTTTATGCAGCCATCACAGAAAAATCATTTCCAGTACCACAGATTCGGAAACAGCTGTGACAAACTGTGCTTAGCAACCTTCAGAGCTGTGTGGGGTCTTACTGGCATCACCCGTTTCACACCTGCCACCTTAGCATTTACAGCCTGTCTCTGGCTACTCTTCTGATTCTCACCACCTCAACAGGACAAGTTTGCCATTATGAAAAATTTATTTTTCCTTTTTCACAATCTACGTCCTAGCCATTTCATAGTCCCTGTTTGGCATCTACAAAGAAAATAACCTGAAGTACAAGAAATTTAGGTTAGGAGAGTGAAGTAAAATATGCTTTCTTAAGAAAGCTCAACTCAAAGTAGACTTACGTGTTTCTCCGAAAATCTTTCATTAAAGTTGAATGTTCTGGCATCTTTTTTATGTCTTCCCAATCTTTATCTGCAAAATCAATATTTATTAATAATTTTTTTTCTCCCCCCCCCAGGGTAAAACAAAAGCTTTCTAAGCATCTCCATAGCCCTGATTTTTTTTTTAGTGTGCTTTTCTAACCTTGTAGTTACTTATTTCTTTCTACTCCTTGGCTCACATTCCTTCACCACCTCTTCACAATAAATTTTACCAACACCTAAGAGGTTCCAGCTGTGTGCTGATTAACTCAAGAACTTTAAAAACCAGCTTCCAGCTACAGTGAAGATCACCATACACCCAGAAGACAACACAGAAGTAAAACACGTCAGCTGTTGTGCCTGCACCCTACAGGACTGTTATTTATTTAGGCACAGTTGGGACCTTGGGACCAGAGTACATAAGACTCCCACAAATGCTGTCTCCTCCCAAGGGATTTTCCATTCTGACAGCACTGTCTTCAGTTACAGGAAAATGCTCAGGGGTACTGTGTAAATTTCTGCTGTCTCAATGTGAAAGAAATATTGTTAGCCAACAAAAGGTTAAGAAAAACTAACATTTGCACACTCAAATTAAAGAATATTTCATCTCAACTTCTCTGTGTAGACAAAGCCTGAAATGGATTTAAAAATAAAATAAAACCTCACTACCAGCACCTAGCCTCAAATGTATTACACTCTGTAACTCTTGAAAGGCTCTGTGGGCAAGCTGTTTGTTTCAAGCAAAACCTTTCCTTGTCTTATCACAACTGCAGAACACTGGGAGCTTAAAAATATTAAGCGAATAAATAAATTGGAAAGTAATTATTTAATTATTATTTATTTACACAAAAGAGTTTCCTCTTCCCCTATCCCAAAGACATGTGGAACTGTTTCAAATATGGCAAGTGTCAATTAAAAAGCATAAAATTTGCTGTAATTAAATGAAAAATACTATTTCTTGATAAGAACCAAAAATTGTTTTATAAGAAACAAAAATTAGAGTATCATCTATTTACGTAAGTTACACAAAGAATGTAAAACCCAAATGAAGTAAGAAGAGCATAAGAAAAGGGTAAAATTCTAGGCTAAAAGCACAAAAGGACAGTATTGCTTAAAGAAGCAAATTAAGGGCAATTTTCAAGAAAATAGTAGTACTTAATATGCAAAGGCAACACTTCCAGGAATCTCATATAGCAGCATAGAAGCAATGAATTACATACAGGACAAAGAAAAGTCAAAGGGAAAAATAAGAGGGAATTTAATAACAAAATTCCAGAACCACAGAAACATAAAGACCACAAAATTCATGTGACAGGAGGAAGAAAGTCTACCAGAACAGTAAAAAAAAGAGTATTAACAGTGAATGGACAACAGCAGGGAACACAAGCAGTGCGGAGAGATGACCAAGGAGTAAAAATAAGGCCCCTGTTATTCTGACATCTGCGATCATGTGAACTTCAGGAGACAAAGCATTAACTGAAAAGATGCAAGACAGCCTGTAGAAAAACAAGATATGACCAACACTGAGGGGAAAATGCAACAAGTGATATCCACATTGTACTTTGTTTTGGTTCATGCAACCAGTTCTTTGTTCCGGTTTGGAATAAAGAAATTTTCTCCATATCACAAGCTTTCTACTAGGGGAAAAAAAAAAGAAAGATCCCCCCCTACTTTCAAATGCTATGTTTAATTTAGCATGAGTTAAACATCTGCATAATATTCACTAAATGTATATATTTTTGCTTGGTTTCATACAATCATCAGTCACTTTCCAAATCTATAATCACTACTGAAGAAATGCAGAAATATTACTTCTGATTTTTAATCATACACAATTGAGCATGATCTTTTAAAATTATAAAACATTGGTTCATGTATAGGCAAAGATAACCCTACCATTAATAAAAGGAAAAATATCTAATATGACCATTAGATTCTAGATTTATAACTCATGAAATAAAGATTGTGTTTGAACAGCTTTGTTGCTTTGATCAGCTGCCACCTTCATATGCAAAGAAAGCAATACAGATATCTTTCTTTGAACAGCAGTGATAAAAAAGTACAGTATGTACCTGCAGGAAATCCCATTACATTGAATATTCTGTCCAGCTGGTCATGGTGATAAGGATTACTAGTTTTGATATCTTCTTGTCGACAATGGAATATTGGCTCTGATGTTAGCAGCTCTGCAAATATACACCCTATGGCCCAAATATCTTTAAAAAAAGGAGAACAGAAAAAAAAAATAATCAAATGAATCTTTCCAAAAGCACTTGGTGAGGTAGAATGTTAGTTTTTAGCTTATCAGAGATAAGGTCCCTGCATGGAAAATATCAAGTTTCTATTGTGGAAGTGAAACACTTCCTCAATTCTTCCTTTTAGCTACAAATAGAGATACACAATTCAGTAACTACATAGGAGCTGACAGAGTATCATACAAGTTTTTGTGGGGTTTTCAAGTGTAGTTACCATTTATAGCTGTACAAAATTTATTTTATTAAGAAAAAAACCTCTGAAACTATTCAGGTAACTGTTTACACAAAATATAAACTAAGAAAAGCCAATCAACAACCTGCTCATTCACTGCCATACCATCCCCACCAAGAAAGGTGCCCTTTCTGATCAGCTACTGGATTTAATAAGTATTAAATGACCCAAAAAATACAAGTTGAAAAGCACTGATATTGGAATAAGTCAAATTCCATCTATGAAACCTTGCAGAAAGAGAAGAAAATCCATGCCCATACACCTCACTCCTTTTCCCGATAAACTTCATTTAAACAAACAAACAAAAAAACCCAAAACCCCAAACAACCAAACAAAAACCACCAAGTCCCCCTTTCTGTTTTAACTGTTGTGTCCCAAGTCCAAATTTTCCTAGTTGTTTTCCTGAATTTTTTCTAGTATAAACAAATGCAATTTTTAACTTGGATGAAGTAATGCTACACTGAACCTTGCATGAACAAGAAAAGGTCATGAACAAGGACACAAGCAAATGACGCAGAGAGCATAACCCCAATACTCAGTGTTTGAATAGTCAGTTTTTATCTATGCTGAGGAAAAAAATAATGTACTAAAGGCTATGACCATCCATGCAGTTTCACATGCAGCAAGCAGAAGAAAATGCTGGTGAAGGAATGTGCAAATACAACAACAAAAAAGCAGTTTAAAGGAACATAGAAATGTATTTAATCTATAAAAGAAATAGAGGATTAACAGAAAAGTAAACAAAAATACATTTAAGTGATAAACATTAGAATTTCTGACAAAAACACTGACATAATCTTAAAAAAATAATGGCTACAGTCTGAGGAAACAGCTACAGGTTACAGAACAACACCACATATGCCGACAGATAATGTCTGCATTAGTGCAGAGTAAGTGGAGTGTTGCAGGGGAAGTTCTTTCCCAAAAAACGGTTGCCAAGCTTTAACATATCTTTTAAACAAGTCAGCACCTACAGCCTCTCTCCCCTCTGTGGCAAAGCTGTTCACATCCAAAGCTGATGCTGCCTGCTACCAGGCTATTCCTCCTGTCTTACAGCCACAGCACTCACCACCAGTGATCCCTGACCCCTGAAACGGTGAGAGCAGAGATTGGCAGAGTGAAGTCAACTGCACCATGCCAAAGCTGTTAAATTCAGACTGGTAAGTATGAATCAAGTGGTGAGGAGGATGCAGCATTAAGCTGATGTAACTAATGCCATCCTCATAGCACCTGTGTTCTGGGAAGTTTGTTTTTTTCAGGATGTGCCTGATGCAGCATCACAGCCCAGCCTGTGGCATGAACACCCCACATCTCGCTACTTCAAGCAATTCCTGCTCACGCTTGTGCTTTGAAAAAGACAGAGAGAGGCTAAAAGGTAGCTTATTTTTACAGTTTAGTTTCACTGCAGCCATAGTCTCCATTCTGCATATTCTTTAATGTCACTTATTACACTAGGTAAAAATCTTTGCAATACAATGCACTGTGCCTCATCATTATCATCTGGATTCTACTAGTAGTTTGAAGATGCAGCCGTATTTTGTATTGCCTCTAACAGCAGTTATTAAAGTCTTGTACAAAAGACATATAAACTTACATTGCATTGCAAGGCATCTGGAGCCAAAACCCAGAAATATTTCATTCCTCTATATAGCCAGAGACCACAGTAAACTAAACAATTTGTCAAAGTTAAATATTTCTTCAAGAAATCAGTACATACCTTTAACTCAGCTACTGTCCTTTGTACTATTTATCAATGCTTCAAAATTGGGGTATGCTTTATAGAAAAACAAAACATCAAGTTTTTGTCCAATTTACTTACCAATAGCTTTGGTATAATGCCTTGCTCCAAGAAGCAACTCTGGAGCTCGATACCAGAACGTTACAACTACTGGATCCAAGTCTGCTAAAGGCTTCAGAGGTGAATTAAATAATCGGGCAAAGCCCATGTCAGCTGCAAAATTCAAAGAGAGAAGCTTTAAAATTTGAGGAAAATTACCAATTTCTTTTTTTAAACAAACCGATTGAGTTTACTTGTTAATGCTACCATCACTGCTAAATAAAATGCAAACGCAGACTGTAGCAAATATGAATTCTGTGAGCAGGTTTTCTTAAAGCTTTTGTAGAAGGTACTGGATATCATCACCTATGAAGTATATCATTATAAATCATTACTAACATGAGCCATTTAGAACAAAGAATTAACCATTGTTCTGAAAAAGCGCATCAACTCACTTCTCAGGACACTGGTAAATCCTGACTCGTTTCACCTGATATTCTCTGGTAAAATACTCTGTTATTACAGGATGGTCTTTCAAGAAGCAGCATTTTAAATGCAAGCAAAATGCAGGTTCTGCAAAGGTTAGAATGATTTATAATACATACGTGCACATCACAAAAGCTCCCTCCTCATGAGGTTAGCTGTAGCAAGATTGCCTTCACACAAAAGCAGCAACTAAGCCTACAGCATCTGCCTCCCTGCTAATTTTCTGCCAAGACGCATTTCCAGTATCAAGATAGCAGTACTGAATACCATTTAGACTATAAATTTAAAATTCTGTTTGGGGGCATTATATTATTAAAAACTGCTTTCTAGAATTGGTAGTATACAACTGCCTAGAAAGCCATCTGAATTACTAAATATAAGTGATAAAAGAAAAAATGGGCAGAAACTAAACATGTACCTTCTCCCACTTTCCCAACCCACCATACCCCAAATCCCAAGACAGAGGGGCTCTGGGGTGCACAGACATACACATGCTGAGAAAGACTCAAATGAAATGAGATGAGTAGCCATTCTGAGGGAAAATTACCTATATGCTATAGCTCATTGGTTGAGGGAAAACTGCAATCTAAGTATGGGTCTCTAACTTGACTACACAATCCTTAACTTTTTTTTTCATATGCATTCCTATTTATGATTGTTTTAATGCATTTAAAAAGAGAAACATTTTACAGTTTTCTACATTAAAATATCGATTACTCAAGATATGGTCAAGTCCCTAGTAACTATGAAAAGTAAGGAAAATTGTTGGCAGAAAGTGAATTTATGACTCAAAATGACACAAAAAGCCTATAAAAATTATTTTAAGTTAAATACCAGTTATGTATTTTTTAGAAAAATTAGTTACACTGTAAAAGTGGAAGCCCTTGGTATGGGTACAACTTCTGCATTCTTTTCCTGCTGTGGTAATATCTTAAGAGAATAAGAGAAAAATATCTACATTTTGAAAACACACTTAGAAATCCAGGGCCCCCCCCCCCCTTCCCCTGTTAGGAATGGATGGCTCAGAGGACTGGTGGTTCAATACAGAATCTTTCACCTGTCCATTAATGGAATCTGACTAAATTTAGTTGTGCTCTAAGTTATTCTTAAATTAATTCAGAACTATAAATTAAGAAGTAGATGGGTGGTCTATGTGCAATTACTAGCAAGTAGTTTGTACAGCAAATATCACCACCACAGCTGAAAGTGAATGTGCTCAGAGGATTCTCAATTTTGGAAGCAACTGCTCCGTGACGAATAGGTAACAAGAACAAACTTTCCCTTCCACTATCTGTGCTGTACCTGCTTTGTACAGAGAAGACCTCAATCTTTACTGTCAACCTTAAACCTTGAAAGGGCTTAAAAAACTTTCAGGGTAGGATCTGCAGAAGTGTTCAGCCCTGGCCCATCTGCTCCTTGGATTCCACAGGGCAAGGGAACGACTAGAGCAGCAGTGAACACTCCAAGAAAATCCTACCCTGAGTCATACTAGTGATTAACAGTATAGTTCAGATCAACAAAACAGTAAGAGTACACAGCAACAATGCAGAAGAATAATCTCATAAGAAAAAGCCAGAGGGATGTGAAAAAGATGAACTAGCTTTAAAAAAACGCCTTCCAAATGGGGCTGCATTACCATAGCAAGTGCAAGCAGGCTGTGCATTTGCAGTCTGCTGTCAAAGCACTGCCACGCTAATGCACAGCCTGGTATAGCTTATTACTGTTAGACTACAGTTTATTTTTATTTATTTACTTTAATTTAAAACAATTGAAGTTCTACAAATTATCTTCTTACTGTGAATAGCAACTCCCACCAGAAAATGTTACAATAGTGGGGACAGCGTTGAGTCCTTCCTACCCTGGTACCCCCTGGTTTGAGCACTTAGCAGTCGTTCTCACTAAGCGTTTTGGCTGGATTGTTGTGTTTTTTGGACTTTTAAGATCCCTTGCATTTATCTCCAAGGGACCTGTCTATCCTTTCAAGGACATTTGGTAGGCTAAACGCCACCTTTGATTCCATTATAGAATTTAAGGTTTGTAGTAATGAGTAGTTCCCTATTTAGATTTTATAAGCAGCATCAAGATAATGTCATGGCATTATAGGATTAAATGGAAGAAATTTTAAAATACCATTTCTTTCTCCTTCTTTCCCCCTAGCTAGCTGTCATCTTTATCCCCATATAAAAATCCCCCATCCCACACAAACACCCACTTGAACAAAATATAACAACATTTCCCACTTCTTATTGATGAGGCTACAGCATTTCATCATCAGAACTGGTGCATGGGGCTAATATCAAGAAGCCAGTCACTCAGAAAACAGCATTTAGGCAATGTGCCCAAGCACATACTAGTATTACAGTGACTACTTTAGGTGGTAAAACTGCACCTTTAGAACATTCTAACTTAAATGCTACACTGGGACTTATCAAAGATATAAACATACCAATTTTTACTCTTCCTCGCTCAGGACCTTCACCCATAACTAAAATATTAGCAGGTTTCTGTGGAAAAAAAAATAAATATACAATACATATACCACGATAAACCTAAACATTAGTCTCTGAAAAGTTAGTTAAGCTTTGTTTTGCCAGTTTTAAATCAACTTTGTTTTAATAAAAATGACAAGTTTCTCTGTCACTGTAAAGCTGCGCAAGGACCCAGACACAGGCTCTCCCTGACCACACCTTCCTCATGTTTTTTGGTGTTTCTGTGCTCCAGCACATGCTCCCTGACTGACACCCTGGTGTCTGTCCTCAACCCACATGAGCTGGCAGTCACTGAGTTGCTGAGGCTTCTGCCAAAATTGCCCTAGATCCTTTTGGTGGGAGGCAGTCCTGTTGCTGCCCACCCCCAGCACTGGGGCAGGGAGACAGCTCTACAACATGTGGTGCCCAGGGTCACTAGGCACATTTGCAGACACATTTTACTTAAAAAATACCCAAGTGAGATACAGATTAAGCACTATCATATCACTTTATACTGGAGAGAAAAATAATCTAAATTATTCCTATTTAGAAGCGCATACCAATCCAGACAGCTGCAAAACTGGAAAGCATTGCTTTACATTATTTTTCTCTTTGTCTTCCCTTTCTTTCTTTTATTAGGGAGACGAGTTAAAAGAATTCAGCTACAGTTCAGCTGGTTAGAAACAGAACCACTCACTTTTTAATCCTATATTTTCTGCCATCCTGTTTCTCATAATCCAGTCTCAGCATCTGCAGTTAGATGATCCCTCAAATGCTAACATTGTTTATATAAATCAAGCCTGCAGTGCTTAATTTGAGGGGAAAAAAGTCAGGAAACTCATAACTAAAGCTGAAAATAGATACTAGACTTGTTCTGAAATTGAGTGATTTAGGTACCCATTCATACCGTAAACCCTGGACAAAATAGGGTCTCCTAATCAGTTGTGAACTGTAACAATTATAATACTGCCAAGTTACAGCTCTTTATTTGCTTTCCCAATTTACATTTATCTGAAGATAAAAGTACCCCAGCAAGATAATTCAAGCTACCTAAAAGCTGACATAATAAATCCTAATATCTTAGTGTGATTTACCAAATGTATCCTAGGAAATTCTCGAGTCTTCCTGAACTGAGATCAGGCTTTGGTGTAAGGACATTCAAAGACACAGAAGGCCACAATTTGATATCAATCTAGAAGTAATTCATATTGTGTAAAACAAAATGCAAAAAATTAATAATCCAGCAAAAACTTTCCTTGAGAAACTTCATAACTACTGCTTATAAAAGGCTCCAGCATGGTTTTCTGATACTGTACAATCCACATACAAAATACAGGAAAGGAATCTGAGGTATTGCATCTCTTCTATGAGAACAGGTTATAGATGAAATAAAATGTTATAGCTTGACTATGATCAAAAAGGTAAGATATATCCCATTATCTTTCCAACAGTAGTAACAATAGATCCAACTTGTGCCATATTAGCTCAGTGGTATGCAGAAGAACTCGTGTCTCACACCACCACCCACCTTTTTTTTTTTTCTCCCCTTAATAAAGGCATACACTCCAGGTAAGTACTGCTTCAACCAAAAAAACCTGCAGTATGTGGGCATACAGCTCACAAAGCATTCAATTTTGACTGCTTCTAGAAAAGTCCTAAACAAACAGCATAAATCTTGAAATTCTGAGTTAATGCTGAAGTTTAAAGCAATTCAAACTGCTAGGTAAGAAAACACAATTTCACCACATAAACCATTCTACTGCTATACTGTAACTCAAAATATGCATACCTTTTGCAAAAGCTGCTTCAGTACATCTGGGGTGTTAATAAGCTACATAACTAATATTTTTTGAGTAGAGTTAATGATAAATTACACAGGCACTATTTTTTTTTCCAGGTAAGTAATACATTGACCTAAAGTATAATTTCCCTTCCTGCACTGCCACAGGTTGATAACACTCTACAAAAACAACCTCATGATGTTTTTACCTTAAAATATATCACTATTTGGATTTTCACAGAGATAAGGAGCCATATTCACACAAAGACTCCATTATGCCAGATGACTAATCAGTACAGCATTGGGCAACAATTTCTACACCAAAGATCTTCTACCCTAAGTTCAAGGTAGGTACGGATCAGAAGAGAATGCACAAAGATGAGACAGTACTGCTTAGCAAAATAAGTAGCAACAGCTTGATTCACACTCAGATTTTTTTCTCCTTTCAGGATTTACAGAAGACATTTAAAAATATAATTTAGAAATCTGTGTAGGAGTCTTCTAAAGCCGAAAAATAAAAAAACTCCTCGGTTGATCTGGAATAACCATTCACAGCAGTTCACTTTTTTCTAGAGTCGAAGGCCCTTCACTGAAACAGCTCTGTTTCAAACAGAAGATTCTTACTACAGACAAAAATATTTATATAGGCAAATACTGTAAAGATAGAACATCACAGTTAAAGATTCAAAAAACTAAAAACCTAAAATCAGAGGTCTTATTCTGAAGGTTTTCATTCCTACAATCATTACATTAATACCCTGGAATAACACCATTAATTTTCTAAACAAGATCATTAATCAGTATTTAAATTAAATAGGGGAATATCTACCAGAAAGTAGTACAGGGACAGTACTGGTGTTCTAAAAACATAAATGTTTTGAGGACTTCCTGAAAAACATTTGAGTCCAGTAACAAAAGTCCAAACATAGGTCAGTGACTCTTGTTAGATATCCTTCATTCAAGCCTATCATCTGGAGAAGAAAAACAAACTCTCCAGATTTGTCTCTTTGGACAGCTCATTACATATTAGAAATTTATTTGCAAAGAAAAATCATTAGAAAAGTGATTAGAAACAGAAAGGAGAAATTTGGACAAACTTCAGTTTCTTAAATTTCAGTTTAATTATCCAGAGAGAATTAAAGTTTAAAGTGCTTATTCAAATTATTTGGGCTGAGCAAGCAAAGAAAAATTTTTCAGTAATTTTTATAGTTTTCTGAAACCACGCTACTTTAAAACAGCTATCTTTTTTTTATAACTACAAATGGTCAACTTTTTAAAGTCATTCATTTTTGTTCTAATAGAAGCATATTAACTTTTGCCATTAAGTAAAGTAACTTGCTCATGTCAGTTTATCAGCAAATGAGAAAGCTGTTATGATCCTAAACCGAATGTGAAGAGCCATGCAGTGATGTACTCTCAATACTTCAGAGACCAACAAAACAACTTTCTGACAAACCCACAGAACAAAAATCACCCTTCCCCACTCCTGCAACACCCCTACCCCAGCAGCAGAGGAGTAATTCATTCTCATGGAAGAATGGCCTTGTGACCATGACACAGCACTAAATCTTACCTTGTCCTAGATCTGGCTTTGCAGGATTTCTTGTGTGATTCCTAGGCAAATCCTAATCTTGTGCATTTAATCACTATTACTACTGAAGAGAGAACAAAGATCCTCACTAAAATATTTTGAGGTACTCCTCATTTATTCATTATTTGCTAATTGCAAACAGAAATCCTAAGAAACACACTAATTTGAAATAAAGGCATTGAAAAGCCATAGGCGATACCAACAGGTTCACAGATCTAAGAAGAACTTCAGGTAGTCACCTTCATCCATCTGCCTGACCTCACACGGTACCGCGCTCTGTTCACCCTGATCCTGAAGTCTCTGATAATGAAGACTGCCCAACTCCCAGGCAATCTACTCTCTTTCATTCTTCAATATTGCAGTGTTTTTCCTTTCCTTCTAAGGCAACAAGTAACATTACTCACATTGTCTCTTCTCATATATCAGCAGGAAGATTAGACAACCTTCACTGCAAGGACTTCTTACACTTCTGAAGTTCTAGGTCTCTTCTCAGTCCTATCACCAAGATGAAAAAAACTCTATTCTGCTCAGTGTTTCCTAGCAGGTTATTTTATCTGGATGTATGATCATTCTTACTGCTTCC